>JAKSZT010053779.1:16090699-16239901 GCA_026826555.1 Tolypeutes matacus
CAGAAAAGAGCAGGGGTAGCTATACTAATATCAGACAAAACAGACTTCAAATGCAAAAAAGTGATAAGAGATGCGGAAGGCCATTATATATTAATAAAAGGAACGATCCTCCAGGAAGATATAACAGTCATAAATATCTACGCACCTAACCAGGGTGCCCCAAAATATATGAGACAAACTCTGGCAAAACTGAAGGGAGAAATAGACATTTCTACAATAATCATCGGGGACTTCAACACCCCTCTCACATCATTATATAGAACAACTAGACAGAAGATCAACAAGGAAACAGAGAACTTGAACAATATGATAAACAAGTTAGACCTAACAGACATATACAGAACAATGCATCCAAACTCAACAGATTATACATTCTTCTCAAGTGCCCATGGATCTTTCTCCAGGATAGACCACATGTTAGGTCACAATACAGCTCTCAATAAATATAAAAAGATTGAAATTATACAAAGCACCTTCTCAGATCATAATGGAATGAAACTAGAAATCAATAACAGACAGGAAAAAAGTAAATTTGCAAATGTGTGGAGACTGAACAACGCACTCCTAAATATTCAGTGGGTCAAAGAAGAAATTGTAAGTGAAATCAGTAAATCTATTGAGACAAATGAAAATGAGAACACAACATATCAAAACTTATGGGATACAGCAAAGGCAGTCTTGAGAGGGAAATTTATAGCCCTAAATGCCTATATTAAGAAACAAGAAAGAGCTAAACTCAAAGATTTAACTGAACAACTTGAGAAACTAGAGAAAGAACAGCAAACCAATCCCAAAGCAAAAAGAAGGAAAGAAATAATAAAGATTAGAGCAGAAATAAATGAAAATGAGAACAAAAAAGCAATAGAGAAAATCAACAAAACCAAAAGCTGGTTCTTTGAGAAGATCAATAAAATTGACAAACCCCTCGCTAGACTAACAAAGAAAAAAAGAGAGAAGATGCAAATAAATACAATCAGAAATGAAAGGGGGGAAATTACAAATGACCTCACAGAAATAAAAAGAATCATAAGAGGATATCATAAGAGGATATTATGAGAAACTATATGCCAACAAACTAGACAACCTGGATGAAATGGACAAATTTCTAGAAACTCATAACCAACCTACACTGACACAACAAGAAATACAAGAACTTAACAAACCAATCACAATTAAGGAGATTGAATCTGTCATCAAAAATCTCCCAGCAAAGAAAGTCCAGGACCAGATGGCTTCACAGGTGAATTCTACCAAGCATTTCTAAAAGAATTAACACCAATCCTGTTTAAACTCTTCCAAAAAATTGAAGAGGAGGGAAAATTACCCAACACATTTTATGAAGCCAACATCACCCTAATACCAAAGCCAGATAAAGATTCAACAAGAAAAGAAAATTACAGACCAATCTCTCTAATGAACATAGATGCAAAAATTCTCAGCAAAATACTTGCAACTCGAATCCAACAGCATATCAAAAGACTTATACATCACGACCAAGTGGGATTTATTCCTGGTATGCAAGGCTGGTTCAACATAAGAAAATCAATCAATGTAATACACCACATTAACAAATTGAAGGAAAAAAACCACATGATCATCTCAATAGATGCAGAAAAGGCATTCGACAAAATCCAACAACCTTTTTTGATAAAAATACTTCAAAAGATAGGAATAAAAGGAAAATTCCTCAATATGATAAAAGGCATATATGAAAAACCCACAGCCAAATTCATACTCAATGGGGAAAGGTTGAAAGCTTTCCCCCTAAGATCAGGAACAAGACAAGGATGCCCACTGTCACCATTGTTATTCAACATTGTACTAGAAGTTCTAGCTAGGGCAATGAGACAAGACAAAAAAATTAAAGGCGTCCAAATAGGAAAAGAGGAAGTAAAACTCTCACTGTTTGCGGATGACATGATACTGTATTTAGAAAATCCTAAAGTATCCACAACAAAGCTACTTGAACTAATAAATGAGTTCAGCAAAGTGGCAGGATATAAGATCAACACGCAAAAATCAGTAATGTTTTTTACACTAGTACTGAACAATCTGAGGAGGAAATCAGGAAGAAAATCCCATTTTCAATAGCAACAAAAAGACTCAAATACCTAGGAGTTCATTTAACCAAAGAAGTACAGGACCTATATGCAGTAAACTACAAAACAATGCTAAAAGAAATTTTAAAAGACCTAAACAAATGGAAAGACATTCCGTGTTCATGGATTGGAAGAATAAATATTGTGAAGATGTCAATCTTGCCCAAACTGATTTATAGATTCAGTGCAATACCAATCAAAATCCCAACAGCTTACTTTACAGAATTAGAGAAGGCAATTACCAAATTCATCTGGAAGGGTAAGTGCACCCGAATAGCCAAAAGCATTCGAAAAAAGAAGAGCAATGTGGGAGGAATTTCACTGCCTGACCTTGAAACATATTACAAAGCTACAGTGGTCAAAACAGCATGGTACTGGCATAAAGATAGACATATCGATCAGTGGAATAGAATTGAGAATCCAGAAATAAACCCTCACCTATACAGTCAACTGGTTTTTGACAAACCTACCAAGCCCACGCTGATGGGAAAAAACAGTCTCTTCAACAAATGGTGTTGGGAGAACTGGATATCTATAACCAAAAGAATGAAAGAGGACCTCTATCTCACCCCCTATACAAGAATCAACTCAAAATGGATCAAAGATCTAAACATAAAAGCCAGGACCATAAAACTACTAGAAGAAAATGTAGGGAAACATCTTCAAGACCTTGTAGTAGGTGGTGGTTTCTTGGACTTCACACCCAAAGCACGTGCAACAAAAGAAAAAGTAGATAAATGGGACCTCCTCAAAATTAAACACTTTTGCACCTCACAGGAATTTGTCAGAAGGGTGAAAAGGCAGCTGACTCAATGGGAAAAAATATTTGGAAATCACATATCTGATAAGGGTTTAATATACAGGATATATAAAGATATGTTACAGCTCAACAATAAAAAGACAAATGACCCAATTAAAAAATGGGCCAAAGACTTGAATAGACATTTCTCCGAAGAAGAAATACAAATGGCAAATAACCACATGAAGAAATGCTCAACATCACTCATGATTAGGGAAATGCAAATCAAAACTACAATGAGATATCATTTCAGGGAAGCGGCTGTGGCTCAATCAGTAGGGCTCCCGTTTACCATATGGGAGGCCCTGAGTTCGGTTCCCGGGGCCTCCTGGTGAGGGCAGGCCCGCCTGCACGGTGTGGTTAGCTGACTCAGCAAGCACAAGCAGCAAGGGGGGGATAAATGAATAAATAAAATCTTTAAAAAAAAAAAAAAAAAAAAAAAGAGATATCATTTCACACCTATCAGAATGGCCATTATTAAAAAGACAGAGAACTACAAGTGTTGGAGAGGATGTGGAGAGATAGGAACACTTCTTCACTGTTGGTGGGAATGCAGGATGGTACAATCACTATGGAGACTGTTTGGCAGTTCCTAAAGAAGTTGAATATAGACTTGCCACGTGACCCTGTAATACCACTACTGGGTATATACCCAGAAGAACTGAGAGCAGTGACACGAACAGACATCTGCACACCGATGTTCATAGCCACATTATTCACCATTGCCAAAAGTTGGAAACAACCCAGGTGTCCATCAACAGATGAATGGATAAACAAACTGTGGTCTAGTCACACGATGGAATATTATGCAGCTGTAAGAAGAAATGAAGTCATAAAGCATATGGCAACATGGATGAATCTGGAGGACATTATGTTGAGTGAAGCAAGCCAGACACAAAAGGACAAATACTGTATGAATGCATTACTATGAACCAAATATATCGTGTAATATATTGTTTGATTCACACACACAAAAAAACAAAAAAACAAACAAACAACAAAAAAATTTACATGTATCCATTACATTTAATTGAGAAATGTATATATTTATTCATCTGTGTTTACTTTTTAGTTTTTTATTGCTTATGTTTTCAATTATTAAATGTACAAAATAAAGTTTAAAAAAAAAAGACATAAGCAATTGCCCAGGATTTTTCTCTTTTGTGACAGCTAAAACGTAGACATGGAGGTAATCTAGTTTCAACACTTTTATTCAACAAATAAAATAAATCTTTAAAAAAAATAAAGTAAAATGAAAAGGTGAGTAAGTATGATCTTACCTATTTATTAGAGCATAATTTTTATAGTCTGAAAGATTTTTGGAAATACATAGGAAACTTGGATAATATCAGTAATTATTGTTAAGCTTGAAACACCAGGGGGAAAATGATTGTGTTTTTTTAATTATAAAAGAGATTGGCTAATGCAATTAATACTTGACAGGTAGAGCAATAAACAATACTTAACTGATAATATTTAGGAGTGAAAGCACTTACATGTTTTAGCTTTTTACTCTTTTTTTTCTGTTTTAAAAAGCAATGCTACATTGTATGTCAATTATACCACAATAGAGCTGTATTTTTTAAAAGCCGGAAAAGCAAATGTTAAGTACAGAAAATTCAAGGGAATTGTAAGCTATTTTCTTGTTTGTTTTTTTAATCCTCCCACCCCCACCCCCACCCCATGGCTCCTTCATCTGTTTGCTCATTGTTTTTTTGTGGGTTTTTTTTTTTTGTTTGTTTGTTTGTTTGTTTTCTTTTTGCTCATTGTTTTTGCTCCTTGTACTGGGAACCAAACCCTGGACCTTCCTTGTGGGAGGTGGGCACCCAACTGCTTGAGCCACATCCGCTTCTTGCTCACTTTTTGTCTGTCTTGCTCATTGTCTGCTCATTGTCTTGCTTGCTGTCCGCTCATTGTTGGTTTGTCTTCTTTAGGAGGCATCAGGAACCGAATCTGGGACCTCCCATGTGTAAGACAGGCTCACAAATGCCTGAGCCACATCCACTCCCCTTGTAAGCTATTTTCTTAACTTGCCTAAGGAATAAGGGTATTTAAGGTACGCAGATAGAAATTATGTTGTTTTGGGGGGTTAAATTAAAACCAATAGAAGATAAAATTGCTTGAAAGACTGGTGCTTATCACCATTTTAAAAAAATCACACCCACACACAGAGGTGAGTTTTATTTTTTCACATTTAAGGACCTATTTAATGGACCCCAGCAATGATGATATAGTCATTAAATATTGTTTTTTTTCCAACCTGCTTTTTAAAAATTTTATTGTAGTAATAAATACATATACAATATAATTTGCCATTTAATCATTTTCAAATGTACATTTCAGTGGCATTGTTTACATTCACAATGTTGTGCAACCATCACCATCATCCATTGCTAGTCTTCTTCATCATCCCAAACAAATTCTGAAGTTTTGTTTTATTTCGTGTTTGTTTGTTTTCTAACTTGAAACTGGAATTTAGCATAAGGTTTCACATTGAGAATAGAAGAACAGCTTAAACAGGTTTTGTTTTTCACAATGGTCAAAGGTACTTGGAGTTGAAATAGAATTTTTATCATTTTATTTTATTATTCTTATTGTTACTCTTTTCAGATTCTTCCCCTAGGTAATTTTAAAAATGTATTTACTTTTACCAAATGATTTCATTTTAAACATAATATGGCAAACAACATTGAAGAAAAATATTTTTTTAAGAAAAAGAAAACCTCCCCATTACTGTAACATGTCCACATGCTAACATATTATGCTTTTGCAATTGTGGTACACATGCAATTTTGAACTCTGTGTTATTTCACATATCTTATTGCAAATATTTGTTAAGTATAAACTAGATAACAGGTTTTTTTTTAATTAGAAAAATTGTAGGTTTACAAAAAAATCATATGGAAAATGCAGAGTTCCCATATACCATCATATTATTGACACCTTAATTTAGTGTGGAATATTTGGTATAATTGATAAAATAATATTATGATTAATATTAACTATAGTCCCTCGTTTACATTGGGTTCCCTGTTTGTATTATACAGTCCTATTTTTTCCTTTAATTTTTATTCTAGTAACATATAAAATCTAAAGTTTCCCATTTTAACCACATGCAAATATATAATTCAGTGCTGTTAATTATGTTCACATGTTGTGCTACCATCACCACCATTACCAAAACTTTTCCATCATTCCAGATGGAAATTCTATACAATTTAAGTATGAATTTTTAAGCACTTTATTTTGAAAAATTTTCAAATTTACAGAAAAGTTGCAATAGTAACTCTTACAAATCCTTCTTCTGAATTCCTCAATTGTTAACATGTTGCTCCCTTTGCCCTGTGTCTCTAAATCTCTCATTGTTTGTGAACCATATGAGAGCAAGTTGCAGATATCATGATGCTTTACCTCTAAATACTTCACCATGGTCCTCCTAAGAACAAGGATGTTTTCTTACAAAACCATAATGCAATTAATGAAATCAGGAAATGTAATATGGATTTAATGCTTTTATCTAAAACATACTCATATAATAAATATTCAAATTTTGTCACATCCCAATAATTACTTTTATAGCAATTTTTTTTTCAATTCATGATCATGCTTTGCCTTAGGTATCTTGTTACTTCAGTTTCCTTTCATTGGAAACATTTCCTTGGTTTTTCTCATCTTTTGAGACACTGATATTCTGAGGAATGAAGAAGAGTTGTTTTGAAGATTGTCCCTCTATTTAATTTTTCTGATTTTTCCTGGGCCTGTTTAACACCCAATGCTGATTAGGTTATTGGGACCTTGTTATGTTGGTACAACACTTTCATAATTGTGCATTTTGGGCAGGAATAATATATAAATGATATTGTGTCCTTCCTATTGTATCATATCAATATTGGTAACATTATTGGTGTCAAAATATTCATCTGAATAGATATATCACAGTTCACTTAATGTATTCCTCATGGTTAGATATTCAGGTTATTTCTAGTTTTCTCCTATTATTCCTATTATTTCTCCTATTATTATTTCTGCTATGTGAGAGAAAGGAGAGAGAGACAGGACTCCAGGTTTGCCTACAGCTGCAGAAAGGCAGAGAAGCCTGAGAAGCTGAGAGAGGTCCCCAAGTCTGGAATCAGCAGAGAATAAAGGCATGGAAAGAGGCCCCTGAGGGCCTGGGACCACGGAACAATTGAAGGCTGAGGAAATGAGCCGAGCCATATGCCTGATAGCCCACAGCTGAACTCGGGAAGAAAGCAGAGCAGCCAAGTCTGAAATAGGAGGCCCAGAAAGGGACAAGCCCTGTGCTGGTCACCCACAGCTGGGCTCCAGGAGACACTGAACTCAAAGGGTGGAGACAGGGACTGCGGCAGAGATTGGCCACCATCTTATTTCACCACGTGGCAGGACCCCAGGATCACCAGTGGCTGACTTTGGTGAGAAAGCATCTCTGCTGATGCCTTGATATGAACATTTCACGGCTTTGGAACTGTAAGCTTTTATTCCAAATAAATCCCCTTTATAAAAGCGAACACATTTCCAGTAACCCTTGCCAATGGGCAACCCTTTGGCAAACTAAGATAGTTGGCTTGACTTGCTATGTAGTTTGACTTATGTCAAGTTTCTAAACTTGGCCCAGAAACTCAAATACCTTCAGGGCAAGACAGGTCACATATATATGTGAAGCAGCCAATGTATAATAAGATATTCTTCACAGCAAAAAAAGAAAAATGCTGCTTTTTTTCCCCCAGAAACATGTAACATATGGATATAAGAAAGATATTATTTTTCTCTGAACTTAACTACAAGAAAGCACAACAAAATCAGTTTAATGATAAATGGCAATTGACAACAGCATTAATGACAAAGTTCTGTCGAGTGGTAGACCCTGTGTTTGCTGGCCAAGCAAGCATCTCCATCTTCAGGCTCTGCAACAGAATCAGAACACACACAGGGAGCATGTGGTAGGAATCAGTCCAAGTCTGAACTTGCATGTAACTCTCTACCAGAGCTGTGACAGGTATCAGAGGTAGGCCTAAGGAATGTGATGCAGGCACCATAAGTGTTTGTTCACAGCGTCCATTTATGAACTAGAAGAAATGGTCCCATAGGAAAAAAAAATTTCCAATAGATTGAATTGACATCTTTTGTTAAGAACAAATTTATATGGTGACCTGACCTGTGGTGTGTCAACTAGGAATATTTTGGTTTTGGTTTTCTTTATTCTCTTTGTAATTTGGGATTTCTCTCCTCTACTTTTTGTCTTGCTCATCAGCAGGTCTTTCACTGTCTCCTGCTACAGAAAATTTCCTCAAACTTCAAAATTCTTTTACCTCATTTTGACAATATCTCAATATTTTTCTCTTCAGCACATGACATTTTCTAGCCTGAATATTTCTTAAATTTACTCTTTAGCTTATGTAAATCAAATTAATGATAGATAATTTTGAAGGTGCAAAATTATGTAAAGTTTTTTTAAAATTTAAAATGAAGATTATTTATACATAAGTTAAAGGAACAATAATAGAAATCACTTATTGCTTTTATTATATGCCAGGCAATGTTCTAACAACTTTATATCTGACAGCTCGTCTAATTATTACTACAACCCTATGAGATAGGCACAATTATTATTCTCATTTTCAGATGAGGAAACTGGGGCACAGAAATATTAAGCACCCTTTATAGGTTCACACTGCTAACAAGTCAGAGTCATAATCTGGGCCCAGATGGTTGGTGTTGAGAATTGACTCATGTCCCCCACAAAAGATATGTTCAAGTCCTCATCCTCAGTCCTGTGGGTATGAACCTATTTGTAAATATGATCTCTGAATATGTTATTGATTAAGACGTGGCCAAACTGAATGATGGTGGGCTTAAATCCAATATGGCTGAAATCCTTATAAGCCAAGGAAATTGGACACAAAAGTAGAAACTGGAATAGGAGACAGAAAGAGACAGATTGCCATGTGATGGTGACACAGATTGGACCACCACCAGAATACTAAGGATTTCAGAGAAAACATGGCCTGCCAATACCTTGACATTGGACCTCTAGCCTCAAAAATTGTGAGACAATAAATTCTCGTTGTTTAAGCCAACCAGTTTGTGATATTTGACATAGCAGCCCTGGCAAACTAAGACAGTCTGGCTCAAGTCAATGCTCCGAGCCACTTTGCTATGCTGCCTCAAGAACACTGATCAAAATATTTAAGGAAAACATTTCTTCTTTTACATATACCAATCATTCATTTGCTTATTCTTTTATCACACTATTTTGAAGTGTATACTGTGAAAACATACTCTTCCAGAAATGTACAGATATAAAAATCAAGCAAGCAAACAATGAATAAGTGCTACAGAAATCAAAGAAATATGTAAACTCAATAAAGAAGTAATCTAATGAGCTATATTAGTGATTTATTATTAGAATCACATTTGCAGTTAACTTTTACCTAGTTCATGGTAAAACATTCCTGAATTCCCAATAAACACTTCTGACATTTTCTCAACAAAACTATTTCAGCACTTCATTTTATTTTCTTATTTAATTCTGTTCAATTTGGATAAATAACTTGTTCTAAGCAAATCTGATTTTGTCACTTTCCATGGGTTATCATGGAAAATAAATTTCGTCTTTATTTTCTTTGTTCTTCAGTCCTGTGAATTACTAACAGCTTTCTAAATTATCCTAAGATTCTGGATTTCAGTGATTTATTATTTGTCAAACAATTTCTGCAATGTTGCTAAAACCTGGCAAGTCTATAATTAATTACATATACTCGACAAAGCAGTTGGCTCTGACATGATGGAAGTGGGTTTTGTTTCTCTCATAGCTACAGTGTTTTCTGTCACTATGTTATCATTTGCTAATGTCTCTAGGGATGCCTCAGTTCTGTTTCTTGGTGGAAAGAGCATATGCATTTGTACAGCCTTTCTTGAAGACTTCCTTCTAACATGGCAGGTAGAACTGGGAAGGAACAAAATAGCAAACAGTATTAAAGCATAGGTAAGTTTCAGATATGAGCAAGGATGTGTAGTAAACTGGTAGGGTGGACCCACCAGGAACCATTTGCATGAGGACAAAGTTGCCTCTTGGAAGAAATCATCTTGAAGAAAGAAAAGAACAAGACTGAAGAAACTATGGACTCGAGTTTATAAAAGAACCTTTGTTGGAAGAGAATAGTGCTCTGTGGGCAGCCTGCTGGCTATCTTTCAGCTCCATTTCATTTACAAGTCTTCTGTGTAGGTCTCTCCCCTAGGGAGAGAATGGGCTGTAAGTAAAACTTGAAAGTGCAGATTCACCAAAGTCTGTAAAATACCAGCACCATGGGTTGGGATTCCTCCTATCAGAATTGAACCGGACAGGGAGAGAAGTATCCTTCCTTCAGTGCCCTTTTGGTGGTGCTTGCTAAGGGGAGGTGGTGAAGGCACAGTTTAGCAAGAGATACTGCCAGGCAGAGCAGTGGCCAAGACTAGTAATAATTGCCATGCCTGGAGGAGCAGACATAGACACTGACATGCCCATTGGAACAGTAGCAATGTCTGGAGGGAACTTGGTGCTCAGAGGAGCCTCATACCCATAAGGTGATCCAGAGGTCTCTCAGAAGATCAGTACAACCCAGCAGAAATTGCCATGCCAGCTGAGTAGGACCAGATTTTGTTAGGAAAATACTGAACTGGTGGAAGTGCTACAGGTTCCAGTGAGCTAAATTGGGATGTGTTTGTAAGCATATGTAAGATAACATTGAAGATGCCTGAAACACCTCAAGAAAGTGAGACTTCAAAAGGGAACTCGTGTATACTTGTGATGGCATGAGCTAGTGACTACTGGGTTATTCTTCTTACTGTGACCTTGTTGGTATCCACAAGCTAGTGGAAGCTGGGCAAGTGGATATATAAAACAATCTAGTGATCAGGAAGCTATCATCAGAACTGTCAGGGACACTTGAAGAGGGCCAATTGGGAATTTGTGCCATAATAATTTGGAGACAAATAAAAAGTATAATTGCATTTTATAGTCACAGGCTATGATGTCTAAGATATTTAAGATTAAATAATTCATACTTGGGGAAATGTATCAACTTGAACTCTTTGGTCATTGCTTTATAGAGATTACGGGGGACAAACCATGTCTGTATAAGTGGGGGTGGTTATCCCTAAATGGAAAGAATTGTATTAGTCAGCCCAAAGGTGTGTTGATGCAAAGTACCAGAACTCTGTTGGCGTTTAAAAAGGGTATTTATTTGGGGTAGAAGCTTACAGTCACAAGGCCCTAAAGAGTCCAACTCAAGGTACCATAAGAGGTACTTCCTCACCCAGAGTCATTGACCGTGTGTTGGAGCAAGATGGATGCTGGTCTCTGCGAGGGTTTAGCCTTCCTCTTCCTCTTAAGGGTCCATGGTCCCAGATCCTTCTGTTTTTTAGAAGTAGGTTAGCATAAGGCTTATCTCTCTCCCCAGGGCTTGTGTCTTTCCAGATTTTCTCAGCTGTTCAGGGCTCTGGTCTCTTCAGCTGCAAACTATCTGGCGAACAGCTTGGCTCTCTCCCGAGGCTCCAGCATCCAAAACTAAAGTCTCTGTGTTCTCCTTCTCTGAGTACTTACTTCTGTGTGAAAGTCTGTTTTATCCTCACCAAGGGAGTGGGGGCTCAATCCTGCACGCCCTAATGGCATGGTCAAATAAAAGCCCTAATCTTGATTTAATAAAGTAAAAGTGAAACCTCTGAATCTAATACAATCTAGTATGTCCAGAGGAACAGACCAGTTTACAAACCCAATCCAATATCTATTTTTGGAATTCATAAACAATCTCAAACTGCTACAAATATATTCTTACTGTCATTCATCCTAGGAAGAAGTAAATCTCAAGGGCAGGAAATAAGGATTTAAGGGAGATGAAACTTTGCAGAAGATGGAGGAAAGAACCTCCTTTTTTTCTGGTGTTAAGAGTGTTTCATATAGACTCCAAGATCCAGAGGGCACTTGGTGTGGTTCTGGTTGGGGGAGACAGGTCAGTTGTGAGGCTAGGGATTGGTTCAGTAGGATTCCCAAGTTAGGTGTGGTTTGTGTAGTTGTTTTCCTTTTTTTATAGTTTTTAAAATTTGTGTTTTTTTTAAATTTTTCTCTTTTTGTTTCTCTTATTCTGTGTAGTTGTTTTTAGTTATTTTTCTGTTTGTTCTCTCTGTTCTGTTCTGTTCTGTTTGTTTATCCCCAATTTTTAGTCAAGCCTCTTAAAAGATTTTAACTTGGTTTCAGTTAAGATGTGGAGAAATAGAAAAAGGCCAGTGTCCATAACTGGGACAAAGTATTCTATGGAAACCTGTATCCACTTCCCCAGTGCTAGAGTGGAATTAGCAGCAGTACCTTCAGCAGAGGATAGCAATGCCTAGAGCAACCAAAAAAAAGAGAAAAACAAAAGAATCCGTCATTTCATCCTTCAAGGCAACAAATCACTTCCCAAAGCCAAACTTGCACCAAAAAAAGGTCATGGTCACTGTTTGGTGGTCTGCTGCCAGTCTGATCCACTACAGCTTTCTGAATCCCAGCGAAACCATTACATCTGAGAAGCATGCTCAGCAAATCGATGAGATGCACCGAAAACTACAATGCCTGCAGCCGGCATTGGTCAACAGAAAGGGCCCAATTCTTCTCCATGACAACGCTCGACCACACGTTGCATCACCAACACTTCAAAAGTTGAACAAATTGGGCTATGAAGTTTAGCCTCATCCACCATATTCACCTGACCTCTCACCAAGACACTACCCCTTCTTCAAGCATCTCTGCAACATTTTGCAGGGAAAACACTTCCACAACCAGCAGGATGCAGAAAATGCTTTCCAAGAGTTTGTTGAATCCTGAAGCATGGATTTTTATGCTACAGTAATAAACATTTCTTGTTGGCAAAAATGTGTTGATTGTAATGTTTCCTATTTTGATTAATAAAGATGTGTTTGAGCCAAGTTATAATGATTTGAAATTCATGGTCCAAAACTACAATTCCTTTTGCACCAACCTAATAAATAATGGTCATTCTTATTGACTCTATCCCCAACTATTTTCCACAACTCTCATATTATTTTAAAGCAAATCTACACAAACAGACATCTGCACACCAATGTTTGTAGCGGCATAATTCAAGGTTGCCAAAAGTTGGAAACAACCCAGGTGTCCATCAAAGGATGAATGGATAAACAAACAAATGGTGTATTCACACAATGGAATATTATGCAGCTGACAGAAGAAATGAAGTCGTAAAGCATATGACAACATGGATGAACCTGGAGGACATTATGTTGCGCAAAGCAAGCCAGACACAAAATGACAAATACTGTACGACTGCATTACTATGAACCAAATATATTGTGTAACATATTGTTTGATTAAAAAAAAATTTATATGTATTAAGTACTTTTAATTGAGAAATGCATGTTTTTATTCAGCCGTTTTCTTTTTCTTTTTAATTGTTTATATTTTCAATTAAATGTACAAAATAAAGTTAAAAAATTTAAAGCAAATCCCATACTTGATTTCATTTTATGCATACGTATGTTAGTATATATCTCTAAAAGATAAGGACTTTTTGAAAAATGACTACAACACTATTATCACAATTTTAAAAAAATTAACAATAAACCTCTTAATATTAAAACCTGCTTTTAAAATGTTTTTTGTTTGTTTGTTTGTTTGTTTGTTTGTTTTTGTGATACTGGGGATGGGGATTGAACCCCAGACCTTGAATGTGGGAAGCCGGTGCTCTACTACTGAGCCACATCAGCTCTCCTGAGTTGGTTTTTTCATTTGTTTGCTCATTTGTCTTTTTGTTTTTAGGAGGCACCGGGGACTGACCCTGCGACCTCCCATGTGGGAAGCAGGTGCACAACCACTTGAGCCACACCTGCTCCCCTTAAAATGTTTTTAAAACATTTTATCATATACAGTTTTTCATGTCATTGAAATAAATACTTTATATATATATACACTTTTTAATGACTACCTACTAATAGTCTATCATATCTATGATTCATACTTTATTTAGTATTTTTATATTTGTGGGATGTTTTTATTGTTTGCCCATTATAAATAATGCTACAAGCAACTATTTTTGTTAATCTTTGTAGTATTTCTGTATTATTTCCATAGAATTCTTGCTGGGGAAATCTTTATAAACATTTTGAAGTGTTTTTCTTTCTTTCTTTCTTTTTGACATATTTTGCAAATTGCTTTCCAGGAAGGTTGAATATACTTATATTCTGAGAGTAATACTTGGTTTATTTACCCTAATTTTATCAGCAATCCTGAACAACCAAGCCTCAGAACTCTAAGAGGTTTTTCCATATAGTTCTTTTTAGAGCATTACTTCTACATATAATTATTTTGTTATATAAAATGACCCTGTCACTTTAACCATAATAGATATGTATCAGATACAAGGAAAGCCAATTCATGGTTCAGCCAATGGCCTGTCAGTTAATCTATCAGGAAAACTCTGTCAAATAGGGATGAGTGTCTGATGACTATCACCTTTCTTTGGGAGGTGTTCCACTGGTAGCAAAGGTAAAAACTGAAAGACAAACACTGAGAAAAGGTGATTAATAGATGCCATGGTACATTGAATCATGTACCCCTACAAAGGATATGTTCTTAGTCTTAATCCACATTCCTGTGGGTGTGATCCATTTGTAAATAGTATGTTTTAATATGTTAAGGTGAGTCAGGGTATGGACTCATTTGTGAATAGGGTCTTTTAAGATCCTATTTAGGTGTGGCCAAACTGAATCAGGGTAGGTCTTAATCTATATTACTGGAGGCTTTTCAAAGAGAAGCCAGAAGTCAGAGAAAGTCACAGGAGGAAACCAAAGACATTACCATGTGACAAGGCAGAAATGCAAGCCAAGGAACCCCAAAGATTGTGAGAACACACTACAGGGAGAAAGCATGGCCTTGCTGATGCCTTGATTTTGGATTTCTAGCCTCCCAAACCGGGAGCCAATAAATTTCTGTTGTTAAGCCAAACCATTGGGTGGTATTTGTCATAGCAGCCCTGGCAAACTAAGACAGAAACCTGTAAGAAGGAGAAGCCAAGAATAAGGAGATGCTAACCAAGCAGATATCATTATTTTGAGATAAAGAATAGAGGGTCAGTTTCTTGGTGGCATCTGGAGCAGGACAATCAGACACAGGGAGTAGCTGGCCTCTGTTGTGGTGGAACACACAGTGGGGCTTGTTAAGCTTACATAGTCACTAGAACCGCTAGATATCCTGAAGGATCTCAAACTATGTTCCCATCTGCTTGCGTCCTGGGAGCTTGAGTATGTCGCTGTTCCTGCAATCTCCTAGACCTTAAGCACACCCCCACCCCTGAATAAATTTTATCAGTTAAAAAAAAAAATCAATACTGATTTGAATATGTAGGAAAAACATATTTGTTTACAAAAGGATATATGTAATAAAGTTAATAAAATGAGAATGGAAATGAGAAATTAGAATTTTAAGAAAAATAAAGTAGTAACTATTCTAGCACTAATGATCTATAATTGCTGTGCAGACTTGAAACTGAGCTTCCAGGTAACAAGGCAAAAAGAAAAAATTGAGAACAAAAATAGTTTAAAATATTTTATCTTTCATCTCTCTTTATTTTTCCCTTTCTCTTCCTCTCATTTAAGTAGGTATCTAAGTCTGTGCTTTCTTCTTTAAGGTGAAATCTTTAATAAGCATGGATATTGAAGTTGCTTGGGAAACTTTCTGGCTTTCATGTCAAAAGGCTGAGTTTTAAAACTGTATCATCAGGCAGGGACACTGAGGCAGAAACCTTGGCCCACAGAGTAGAAGATAGGGAAAGAGCAGGCATTTAGGATGCACAGGGTATCTAGGGCTAAATTGGGCCACACCTTAATTTAAAATAACATCTTCAAGACATCCTATTTATAATGGGTTCACACCCACAGGAGTGCATATAAAGATTAAGAACATGTCTAAATTGGGGTACATAATTTGATCTACTATACTTTCATTATCAGAAAAGAGAAAAGCACCAAGTTCTTTTCTGAATTCCAAATCAATCACAGTGGTTGTGATGGCAGTTAGGCTCTTTCAAATTACATGCAAAATGACACGCTATGGAATCTTAAGTAAAGGGGATTTAAAATAAGGAAGTCAAATATCTGATTTACAGCCAACCCTCTCTTTCCCCCATCTGTGCACACACTGAAATGAATCTGGAAGGTCATGTGAGGTACTAGCAGCGCTTGTCGTTGTGTTCTCATGCTGCTGTGGCTCCCAATTGCAGTCCTGTACTGCAATTCTGATGACTCAGCTACAGTCTGTAGCTGTTTCTCTGCTACTGAGTAATGAACTGACTTTTCGCCACTGTCTTTCTTAGCCTTTGCCATTCATGGCCTTTGACTATACTTGGCTTTTTTTTGTCTCATGGTTTCTGATCATTATCTTTTCTCTGAGTAATTTGTTGCATTTTATCCTTTCATTTTTTGAATTCTAGGCCCACAACAAACTGCTGATGTACTCTGTGTGTTATTCATGCAACTTTTTACAGGGGAAAATATTGGCCTATTCATTCAGTTATGGCCACCTCTATTGTGCAGAGCTCTCATTCCTGAATCAGCTGCTTATCCCTGGGCCAAGCTGCAATAAAGACTATAGGTTCCTGAGCCTTTTTGAGCCTACCTCAGGAATTGTGGTTGTAGCAGACTCTGTGAGAGGAATAATAATAATAATAGCTAACACTTAAGGAATGCTAACCATATGCCAGATCCAAGTGGTTTTAAAGTGAGTCTCTTCAAACCTCTGAATAATATTATCCCTATTTTACAGCTGAGGTAGCTAAGGAGCAGAGAGGTTAGAGTTGGGTGATCTTTCCAGGGTTGCACAGCCAGTAATCAGCAGAGCCAGGATTCCAGTCAGACAGTCTGGCTCTTAACCACTGCCTCTCGAATTCAACAGAATTTAGGGAAACTTACACCGGAGTTGCTGTGCATAGTAGAGGTGGCTAGTTGACCACCAAAGATCTGAATACCTGGAAATCTGCTGATAAATATGTGGTTGATACTTTCTTATCATACAAATGTTTTTGACACCAGTATTTAGCGAGATGTCATAAACAGCTGTAACAAAGTCTCTGGGAAGAAAGCATTATAAATTGTTACTGAAGATTAATATACTGTGACATTAATTGACTGCTATCCTGCACCTGTGGCCATACATGCAAATATTGTTGTATGCTGGAGCATCTTTCCCTAGACTTCTTAGGATTATCATATATATAACCAAGATTATTCATTGGGAAGTACTGTGGGCTGCTTACACATTTCCTGGGGCTCGATTCTGATATTAGTAGATCTAGGTTCTGATTTTAGGATCTAGGTTCTAATATTAGGCCCTTTGTCTTTTAGAATCAACATTCTGCATCTTCAAAGCTCCTAAATCATCACAAGTGTAATCTTGCACAGCAGGAGCAGGATTCTTTATATATGAACCAATCACTAATACTGTGAACACATTTAAAAAAAAAAAAAACTCATTTCATGGGCAAGAACTCTCTGTTTGCATTCTATGAAATATCTTTATTTTAAAAGCTGCTCCCTTATTTTCTGAGTTGAGAGAGATGATCCAACTCTTCAATTAAGTCAGGAATATCCCCTGTAAGCTGCTTATTTCATTTCCATCTTTGAGTATCACTAATGATAATACTAAGGAAGATTCTTTCAATAATTCCACAAATTCATCACATGCTTTCTTCTAAGGTGGATGGAAAAGAGAGCTCTTATTATGGTAAATATTTTTCCTTCAATATTATTCAGTGTTTAAGACTATCAGGTGCATAACATGATTTCCTTAAAGGGCCTCTATTTTTGCTTATTTTAAAAAGAGAATAGAAAGAAAGAGAGAGAATGGAAGCCTTAGAAGAGCAGGTTCAGTAGTACCAGGTTTTTCAGAGAGCCCTCCAATTTTATGGTCATGTCCTATTCAGTTTTTATAATTTATGGAGTCAAGTACTTATAGGTAATATTAGTGCTTTAAATAAGATGAAATGACTTTAGAAATTGGAAGCCTATCCTGTTCATCTTTGTAAAAAAATACAGAAATACATGGAGTAAACAGTAATGAATATAAAATTATTAGAGAATCCTCAGAGATTCATTGCTAATAGTCTTGTTGCAAAGACCATTACTGAAAAAAATTGCCTAAATGCACCAAGTGTTTTGAGAAGAAAAATGATTTAACTGTAAGATAGGGAAAGAGACTTGCATTATTCAATTGCATTATTCATTTTGATGCTGATCAGACTGGAGTAAAGCAAAGTAGATGGCTTATGCAATCCCAGGTTGCACTTTGCCACTTTTTATATTACTAAGAGACACTTGACTGAGTAGCATCACACAGTCACAGTGGTCAGTCTCAAAACAGCAGCTGTACTCATTATGGGATGAAGTGGCATTCTCACAAAGGCATTCTGACCTTGGAAGCCTGTTTGACCTCTCCTTTGAGCTTTCTCTGCTAGCCTCTGTAGAGCTCACCTCTTGTACTGCTTCCAGACATGACAGAATAGAGTTGAAATAGAGTCCTGCCATAAATCAAGGTCCATGAATGCATACTATAAAACTCCTAATTTATATGCAACATGGTGTGTGTTCCTTTGAGAGACAAAAAGCTATGCAAATAGAAAGCCCTGTTAGCAAAAGACCATTCTGCTAAGAAAGGAAGCAAGAGAATTCAGTAGGCTCATTTCAAGTGAGTGTACCACCAAGCAGTGTGAAAGGGCAGCTGTAGAAGGGCTCCTATGAAGCTTGGCTAAGTTATCAGAAAAGAAGCTGACAAATTTATAAAACAAATGGATACTCATCTTTCATTTCCATACTGATTTGGTGTAGTGTAGTTGCCTTTCCTATCATCTACTTGGAACATTTTTCAAACCATTCTGTGTAATTTGAGCCCAATTAGAAGCTGAAAAGTATGAAAGAATTGTACTTCCCCTTGCATCTTTCATGGTCCTCTCTCTTTGCTAAAAGGGTTGCAATGGACAGAAATAAAATGTCAAAGTCTGTTTCCTTACATATAAATGTTATATTCTTGGGTAATCAAGTCTCCACCATCTTTTAGGTCTGCCTAGCTTATATATGATGAATTTCACAGCTCCAATGGGAAATAAAGTTCCAATTTTGCAATGTGGCTTTGGTATTATATACATATCAAATATGCCACAATTTATGGATAGTTGTCTGTTCTAATTACTTGAAGTTTCCACTTCTTTTATTTTTTATTTTTTCATTTTATCTTCAACTTCTTTTAAATTTGTCACAAGTTCTCAAGATGGAAGACCAGAATGGTGCTTATTTTATACCACACTGCCAAACTCTTTTTTTTTTTATTGAGGTACTGAGGATTGAACCCAAGACCTCATACATGGGATGCAGGCACTCAATCATTGAGCTACACCTGTTCCCCCAAACCCACTTTTTAAAATAAAAATCACTTTTAGTTCAACTTGACTGTGTAAGCAATCTTAGAACAGTTTTGTAATACATTGTAGAATAGTCAACAGAAATAAATTCAAACAACTCTTCAGTTATCTCCTCCTGCCTCCAAAGAGTTAGCAAATAATGCCACGAGCCATTTTAATTCATTAGATAGTATTGAGGGAAACCAGACTATAATATGGAATATATATCTCAAATTAAATACTGTAGAGCTTGCTTGTTCTTTATCTGAAGGATTCCATTTTAGATGGCAGAGTTGTATTAGCACAGAATTTGAGTCAATTAATTCTGAGGCTGAATTGTAGAGTGAAATGTATGTTTTCTATGAGAAGTAGAAAAGCAAAAAGTTTGCTAGGCTTATGAGCCCAGACTCCTTTTTTTTTTTTTAATTTTGTACATTTAATAATTGAAAATATAAACAATTAAAAACTAAAAAGTAAACACAGATGAATAAGTACATACATTCCTCAATTAAATGTACTGGATACATATAAATTTTTTTTGAGTCAAACAATATGTTACATAATATATTTGGTTCATAGTGATGCATTCATACAGTATTTGTCCTTTTGTGCCAGACTTCTTTTTTAAAACTATTGTTTGGAAATGCATGTTGTAATATCCCCCATCTTTATAGCTGAACTGAAATCTAGAACTTTTAACCAAAGAAAATGAAATAGGAAATTCTGAACAAATAATGTGGGTTTCATATTATTATAAACAGCATATAATGTAAGTTAAAGAAATAATATTTCTTCTACTTTAAATAGTTTTCCCCCTTATTTTAAGAAAGCACACATTCATGAAAGGATACTGGAAAATATAGAAAAGCATAAAGAAGGAAAACAGTTGTCCTTGTCCCACCATCCAAAGATAGGTATTATCGGTATTTGTATATGTTTCCTTTGTATTTATTTTCATGCTTCTATTTTGGGTTGTGCTTGCTTTTATAACTTTTTTTATTCTGCCCTTTTCACTTAACAGTATATAATAGCATTTCTTTATGTTAAGACATACATAAATAAATAATTTTAAGAGTAGCAAAGTTTTCCATTGAATTTATGCTCCATAATTTACTTAACTAATCCCTGATTATTAGACATTTATGTTGATCTAAGTTTTTACTTTCATAAAGTATGCTACTGTGAATATCTTTGCACATTGAAAATATTCTGAATTTTGAAGTTTAGATTATATTATTAGGCTTTTTTTCTCAGAAGGGAAACAAGATTTAAAGAACTTTAGAAGAAGGATACTACCATTAGAAATCTGTGAGGATTCTTTTTTATGGCACTCTTGACAGCATCAAATAGTGTACCTAAAATAATATTTCATGAATACCTTCCATATGGTGGGACTACATTTTTGAAACACTCTCAAATTTACAGAGAAATTGCAAGTACAGTACAAAAAAATATTTTTTCTTAAACCATATGAGAGTAAATTGCCAACCTGATGTTCCTTCACCCACTAATACTTAGAGTATGTTTCATAAAACCACGACATTCTCCTACATAACCGCACACTACCACCAAAATCAGAAAATTACCATTGAGACATTATTACCATTTAATCTATAGGTTCAAGTTTTGCCAAATGTTCTAATACTGTCTTTTAGAAAAAAAGGAAGCAATTCATAACCATGAGTTCTTTTAATTGTGACATCTCTTTAGTCTCCTTTAAGCCAAAACAGATCCTCAATCTTTCCTTTATTGTCATGACCATAACCCTTCCAACAATTAAAAGACAGCTATTTATATGATGTTCCCCAATTTTGGTTTGTCTGATGTTTCCTTATGATTAGGTTCAGGTTATGCACCTTTGGAAGGGATATCACAGAGGTGAGGCTGTGTTTTTCTCATTATGTACTAGCAGATGGTACACAGTTTACATTGTCCTCTTGCTGATGGCATTTACTTTAATACTTGATTAAGGTGATGTCTTCCAGGCTTGTCAACTCTAATGTTACTTTTCTTCCTTTATAATTAATAAATATTTTGTGGGGAAGTACTTTGAAAGCATGTAAATATTCTATTCTCATCAATTGTCAATTTATTCATTTATCAATTTATATGACTCATTTCCTATTTTATTCAATGGATTATAATATTACTATCATTATTTACTTTGATGCTAAAATTCTCTTTGATTTGACCAGTGGGAGCCCCTTCAAGTAGACTTCTCTGTTTTATTTTGTTTGTTTGTTTTTTCCTTTTCTTGACGTGTCCCCCTCATTCTTGACACACCTCCTTGCTTTCTGGTATATGATGTTTAAGGCTTTTTTGTGCTTCTCTTGCCCCAGCCATGGGACCAATCATTTCTCCAAGTTATCTTGGTTCCTTTTAGCAGGGAATGATATTTAGAAACTAAGATCTGGGTACTAAGTGTAATCGTTGCTATTGAGATGTTGCAGTTCTCAGGCCTGGACAAAATTAGGGAATATGTATATTTTTATACACACATATAGCTACCTATATATATTGGCAACCATTGAAACCATTGTTTATACCAACTCCTCCAATTCCAATACAACACCACAGGGTTTTAGTTTTCTACCTTTCCCTATTTGTAACCCTTCTCTAACAATGAGGGTGCTGGCAATTATCCTTATTTGCTTATTTGTTCAATCCCACTGGCATTAGCCAAGCTTCATTACTGCTGCTGCTCCCTCCTCTCTGTACACTTTTGCCTCACTGCACTTGGGTTCTGACTCCTTCTGGTCTCCTTTGCGTGGACAACTTCTTACCCTGCTCAGGCTCTGACACCTCATGCCCGACCGTCCCCTCCTCATGGACACCCACCTCACAACACTGAGGTTGACTCCTCATGTTGGATCGCCCCTGGTGGGGGATGCCCTCCTTTCCCTCATTGCTCTCTGATTTTCCATGTCAAGCTGCCCCCTGGTGGACATCGCCCTTACCACACTCTGGCTTACTCCCCTCACCAGGCTGCCCTTCTGTGGGCATGTCCTTCTCACCCGGCTCAGGTTTTGATACCCAGGCCTAGATCATTGCTCTGCAAAGATGTCCTCATAGCCCAGCTGGGGCTCTGAGGCTTCCCATCTTGGGAGGACACTCTTTTCATACTGCTCAGCTCTGAAGCCCCACACCAGGCCATTCCTCCTCAGAGGCACCATCTTATTGCTCTGACACCACACCAAGATGCCCCTCTTTGGAGATTTCCTTTCAAAGCTCAGGCTCTGACATTGGGCTGAGCTGCCTCCTGTGGACCCCATCCATATGCTGTTTAGGTGCTGATGCCCTCTTCTGAGCTGCATAGACCCCACTCTTGCATGGACCTCTTCCTCATTATTCTCCAGGTCCGACACCCTGTGCCAGGTGGTTCTTCCCACCCCCCCCCAGGTGCCCACTCCCCACACCTGCCAAGGACACCTCTTCTCCCTGCTTGGTGCTCAAGACTGAGATTCTCTTGAAAAAAGAACTAAGTGGGAGATGTTGGGAATTGAATTATGTGTCCCAGGAAACATGTTCTTAATCTTAATCCATTCCTCTAGGTGAAAAGTCATTGTAAATAGGACCTTTTGAAGATGCTATTTTTAGTTACGATTCAATGAGGGTGGGCTGTAATTCAATGTGGCTGAAGTCCTTATAAGTAAAGGAAATTGCATAGGGAGAGAGAAAGCCATGAGAAACTAGAAGCCAGAAGTCAGTGGAACCTAGAAGAGAAAGGACAGGACATAGTCATTTGACAGAAAAGCCAAGGAACCCTAAGGCACACTGGCAGCCAGCCCCAGAATGCCACAGTCTTTGGGGAGAAAGTATTGCCTTGCTGATGTCTTAATTTTGAACTTCTAGCTTCAAAATCATGAGCCAATAAATTTTTGTTGTTTAAGCCAACCCATCGTATGGTATTTTTTTTAGCAGCTAGAAAACTCAGATACCAAAACTTATATAAAGCTACAATAATTAAGACTGTACATAATAGAAGTAGAGGATGGCCAAATAGATCAATATAATTTAATATAGCATTAAGACACTAATCCACTCATATATATTACTTGATTTAAGGCAAAGATGGCATACTATATCTTGGAGAAAGGCTAGACTTCAATAAATGAAGCCTCACTCATTTAATTTGTTTATGAAATTATTGCCTTCCATAAGGTCATGAAGATATTTTCCAATGTTATTATCTGGAAGCTGCTATTGTTTTACTTCACACATTTATATATGAAATCATAAATAAATTGTAATTGATTTTTTGTATTTATCAATATAGAAAAAAAAAAATAGTAGTCAGACGTCTTATATGGTGACTGGTTACCAAGACAGTATTCCAATAGGGTTTAAAGTTGAAGTTTCAGATCTCTTAAGGACTGACCTCAGAAGTTTTAATATTCACTTGACCCAGGGGTGCTTACCTGTGAAGAAGATTGAGGTGGGGAAGACGTAAATTCCCAAGTGGGGCCCTTGTTGCCTTAGAAAGGGCTTAGTCTCTTGGCCAGCAGTTTCATAATACTAGCCATCCAAGAGAGATTTTGGAAACAAGATTTCAGAAAAAAAAAAGTTTCTGGTGTTTTCAAAGGATAGTAGATGATGCTATTAGAGAATGGATATATTATAGGGTAGCAGCAGCATTTGGTAACCAGTTCTTTTGAATCCTACCTTGGGAAACTGGAACTCTTGAGTAACTGTGGTTCTCAATGGGGCATTAAAGCACAAACAGTGAGAATGCTTTAGGCATTTTAGCTGATGCAAATTCAATATTTAAGCATTAGTGTGGAGCTAAAAAAAATCGAATGGACATCAGGCTGCAGGTATATATGTGTATTTAATTCATTTATACATTCCACAAATATTTATTGAATGTTGTGGCAAAGACTCACTAGATGCCCATCAAACCCATTTTCTCTTTCTTGAGGTCACAACTAAAGTACACTTTCTAGCATCCCTTGGAATAAAATGTGGCCGGTTACTGAAACCTGGCCAATGGAATAGGGTAGTGATATAAACCACTCCTAGGGTTGTTCTGTTAAAAATCATGCAGGATCCTCCTCGCTCATGTGCTGTCCTGTCCTTGGGTGAGGACTCCAAGAACCTGAGAGGTGGTGGAGCCACAAGATGGAGCTGTAATCTGTGACTGACTGTGTGGGACAGAGATTTCTGGCTGGCCTATGTTTGACTGTGACGTAAGAGAGAGATAAACTTTGATTTTCTTAAGCCACTGAGAGTTTTGGGATTGTTTGTTATAGCTGTTAGCCTTCCCTGATTAATACAATGCAATTCCTATTCTGTGCCAGTCCCCATCTAGGAATACAATAGTGAAAAAACAAGAGAGACTCCTACTCATAGGACATTTATCATATAAGAGAAGGCAGACCATAAAGAGTGATAACTTACATCTGTATGGTGCTTTATGGTTTACAAAGTGCTTTCTGAGGCATCATCTCATTTCATTTTCATAACAATATTTTACGGAGGAGGAAGCAAAAGCTCAAAGTTTTTAAGTATCTTGACAAGACAATGAGTAGCAGCTCATTGTTCATACCACTGAACAATGATGCTTCTCAAATACGAGGCTATGAGAACAAATAAGGGCTTGTCATTGTCAGAAAATTCCATTGTTCAATTTTATTTTTAAAATAATTTATTATGCAGAAGTTTGAGAATCTTTACTGATTATAAAACAAACTATGGAAAACAAAACTAAATGACTATCAACATAAAAATGGATTTATTGTGGCATTTTGGGTTAGATTGTGTCCCCCAAAAAGATATGTTCAAGTCCTAACCCCTGGTCCCGTGAATGTGATCCTATTTGGAAATAGGATCTTTTAAGATGTTACTAATTAAGATGAGGCCAAACTGGATTTGGATGGATCCTAATCCAACAGGTATCCTTATAAGGAGAGGAAATTCAGGATTAATATTGGTACTTTCTTCATAGGGTCACTGTGAGTATGAAAAGCAAAATCACTAGCATTATGCCTAGACTATCATAAGCCCTAAATCAATGTTACCTAAAATCACTGTTAATTGTAACAGTAGCACTTTGTACCTGGTTTAGAGGCAGCACAGAGGAGTGAATGATTAACTAGAGCTGAGGAGGTCAGCAAGCATTTTCTGCCTGTGCTGGATTTTGAAGGAGTAATAATTTCTCCAGGGAAATCACTGGGGAAGAGCAGTACAGACTGACAGAACAGCATATATGAGAATATGGAAGAATAAAATAGTGTTGTGTGTTCAGGAAGCCACAGGCAGTTTGCTATTTCTGGAGGGTCAAGGCCAAGGCATGAAGAATACTAAGCTGAGCAGTGAGGTTAATGAATTCAGCAAGAGTGTACACGAAATGCCTGGATTTGAAGTGACCCTGGAGGTGATAAGCAACTAAGAAGGGTTTTTAAAACAGCTTCGTTTTGAAGTAATTTCAACCTTATGGGAAAGTTACAAGAATGTACAAAGAACTCTGGTATACCCAGGTCCCCCAATTATTAACATTCTACTGCAGTTATTTTTGTCATTCATTTTCCCTCTCTCCGTCTTTCTGAATATATATATTCTGAACTAACTATATAACTACAGTACAACTGTTAAAATCCTGATTCATAAGATCACAATACTAATGAATTGCCTTTATAGCAAAAATATATATTTTTCTTCTGGTCCAAAATACAACCCAGGATCACGTGAAGCATTTAGTTATCATGTCTCTTTAGTTTCCTTCAATCTGGAAGAGTTCTTCAAATCTTTCCTTGTCTTTTGGGACATTGACTTTTTTTGAAGTGTACTGGTCAATTATATTGCAGAATGTTTTCATTTGGCTTTGTCTAATGTTTTCTCATGATTAGACTCAATTATGCATTTTTGGCAGGAACACAACAAAAGATAACCTGTGTTCTTCTCAATGTTTCATTTCAGGAGGTGCACAAAGTCGATTTGTTCCATTATTGCTGATGTGAACTTTGATAACATGGTTAAGAGGGTATATGCCAGGTTTCTCCACTGTGTAGTCTTTTGCCTTGCCCATTTTTAAATTGGGTTGTTTGTCTTTTTGTTGTTAAGTTGAAGGATTTCTTTATATATTCTGGATATTAAACCTTTTATCCATGATGTGGTTTCCAAGTATTTTCTGCCATTTACTTTCATGATAAAGTTCTTTGATGTACAAAAGTTTTAAATTTTGATGTGGTCCTATTTATCTATTTTTTCTTTTGTTGCTTGTATTTTGGGTATAAAGTCTAAGAAACTTTTTTTGTAAGTTGCTTCCCTACACTTTTTTCTAGGAGTTTTATAGTTCTCACTCTTATATTTAGGTCTTCGATTCATTTTGAGTTGATTTTTTGCATAGGATATGAGATAGGGTCCTCCTTCTGTTTTTTGCAAATGGATATTCAGTTTTCTTGGCACCATTTGTTGAAGAGACTACTCTTTTCCAATTGAGTGGTCTTTGCCCCCTTGTCAAAAATCAATTGGCCATAAATATGTGGGTTGATTTATGAGCAGTCTCCATCATTTTTGAGGTCTACCTTATGTCTGGCACAATGAAATGTACCAGACTCATCTTGTACTTTATCTAAGGCAGCCCTGGAATCAGTTAATTCTCCAAGGAATCCTGTTTCTTTTTAGTGGAGAATGGTATTTAGAAACCAAGATCTGGAAATTAGGTGTGCTCATTTCCATTAACCTCTCTTGGTGGCCAAAGCTTTATGTGTGTGTTAACATACATATACATCTATATGACTTATTTATCTTATCTATTTATTTCTCTTATCTATCTAAAACCACGAGCTCACACCGATACTTCCAATTCCAGTCCAACACCAGGATCATTCAAGGATCATTCTGGTATCATCATCTAACATTAGGACCATTCTAGCCCCCTCTCTTCCCATATTTATAACTTTCTCCTCTGACAGTGAAAAATTTGTTTCTCGTTTTTCTAAATATATTTACTTATTTGCTCCTTTCCCTGAATGCACGTTTCCTGATCTCCTTGGCTCTCTCCTTGGCCCTGGCTATCTGTTCAGCTCCATCCTCACAGGTCCCCTTAACCCTGATTGTTTCCTTGGCCCCATCCCCACTGGCTCTGGTCACTTTCTTGACCCTGGCTTCAGCTCTGTAGGCCCCACATTAGTGAAGGGCTTTAAGCAATGGAAAGGCGTAATCAGATTTGTCTCCTAGAACAATCAGTCTGATGGTAGTGTCAATTCAATGGATTGGAGGAAGTTAAGAGGCTTCAATAATGGTCTAGGCAAAGAGTTAAAATGGCCTAAACTTGGGCTGCAGCCATAGGAATAGAGAGGAGAGGACATATATATGAAATATTTAGAAGATAAAATCTATAGGACTTTCATGTTGGGGATGAGGAAGAGGAAGTGGACTAACTTTTGACTTGGGAGACAAGGGTAGACAGAGGATGTTAGGGAATTCATGGAAAAAAACAACAACAATAGGTTTAAAGGGTGTGGAAGAAGTTTAGTAAATAGAAGATAATTGTTCCTCTTTTGGCCATGTTGAATTTAAACTGTGTATGGACACTAGAATTGTAGAAAGTAGCTGGATAGTTTGCTTTGGGCTTATGTTTAGACACTCTTTCACAGGTGCTTTTCTCTTTGCAAAAGCCCAAGGAAACAGGCACCATCCAGGGCCAAAGGACTCTTTAGAAATGCCAAGACGCTATTTGAGATTCTGGAGTTCATTCTTTCTCCTTGAAGTGGGCTGGCTCAACTTCATGCGCCGGAATTAAAACAGAAACACAATGCCAAAAGGGACTTAGATTTAAAATCTCAGAGGGAAGAAAAAAAGGTAATATAGTGACTATATTGGTAATATACTGACATAATTTTGTAAAATCTCATGTTTTTCTTTTTTTTTTAAATGCTAAAATAAAGGGATCTGAGTGTTTCTCAAAGAATAGCCAGAATGGAGGTCTTAGGAAGTCTATCTCACTCAAATACTTGTCTTGTCAGAGGTGAAGAGGACCAAGAAGGGAGGAACTCATAGCAGGACTAACATAATGATAATAACAACTACCACTTACAGGGCCCTGAAATACTGTGCAAATTCTATAAATTCCATACAATTTAATTATCACAAAACTCTATGAGGTAGGTACTGTGACCTGTATTTTTCAGATATGGAAAATGAAGTTAAACAAGTTGCCCATGGAAACATGACTAAGGGAGGGAAGTTGAAGGCATAGATTTCAACCCAGTTCCCTTTTAACTGCCCACAGCGCTGTTTCATACAGATGCGAGGAAGCAGCAGTCTTCAGAGCAGAAGGCTAGGAACAGCAGGAGAGTTTCCAGCATTAATGTACCTGAGAAGAAGCTGGACTAGAATTTTCAGAAATTCCTGTTCCTCTATTTGATTAGCTTAATGGTGGAGAGAACGCTTTAGGGACCAATAAACTGGAATTCCTCCAAAGTAGATGGACAAAGATCACAGGGGATATAAAAATACTATAAAATAAAAGGGAATGTTGAAAGAACTGATAGACCATAAGACATGATAGTTATTCTCAAATATATAAAGTGCTATCACATAGAAGAGGAATAGGACTTAGTTTATTACTTTTTCTAAATGTAAGAGTAACTCATGACATCCTGTTATGTGAAAATGTAAAATAAAATGTTCTTTAACTGCAAATATGTAAATATCTAATATACATGTGGAGAAGGATTAGAAGGTAACAAGGACAAATGAAACACTGATATATTTAGGTGATGGTATGGTGGGCAAGTCATATCTTGGCTTTGATTTGTTTCTTTAGTATTATTTTCCAAAAAAGAACCATTAAAAAAGAAAAGCCAAACACAAAAGAAGAAATATAAATGCTAACAATCAGAGAAAAATGTTCAGCCTTATAATAATCTAATATAAGTTTTTAAAAGATACAATTTTCTATTATCAAAATGACAAGCATTAAAATAGATAATAGGGTGTTCGGATGTGGCTCAACTGGTTGGGCGTCTGTCTCCCATATGGAGGGACCCGGGATCGATCCCAGGGACCTCCCGGTTAAAAAAAAAAAAAAAAAAAAAAAATAGATAATAGGCTCTTTCTGCCTAGAGGAGCCCACACCAAATCTTGGTGTATATTTCCATTTGTCTCTCCCATTTCTAAGCAAGCTCTGTTCTTTCTTCCATTTTCCAAATAAATTATTTTTACTGACCCCCCCACCCCAAAAGATAATAGTAGTTGGTGTAGATCAGTGGTTGAGCGCTTGCTTTGCATTTATGAGGTCCTGGGTTCAATCCCCAGTATCTCCAAAATAATGAAAAAAAAAGATAATATACAGGTTTCAGGAAATAAGGTCTTTAGGATGCTTCTATTATGTACTGATTCATGTTCCCCACAAAGACATGTTCAAGTCCTAACCCCTATGGACAGACTCATTTGTAAATAGGACCTTTGAAGATATTATTTAAGGTGAGGCCAAACTGAATCAGGGTAGATTCTTTATAAGCAGTGGAAATCTGAACACAATGGGAGACAAACTAGGAGAAGGATGGCTATGTGATGGATGCAGATTGAGTTATTGAGTGCCAGCAAGCTACCACCAGAATGCCAGCAAGCTACCACCGACTTTGAGAAAGCATGGCTCTGCCGACAACTTGATATTGGACTACTAGCCTCCAAAACTGTGAGACAATGAACTGTTGTTTAAGCTAACAAGTTGTTGTAGTTGTTACAGCAGCCCTGGCAAACTTCGACATTTTCTGACCAGAATGTAAGTTCTTTTTTTCTCCAGAATATAAGTTTGTACACACTTTCTCAAGAAAAATTTGGCAAACTCTATAAAAATAATGAGGGAATAGCCTTTGATGCAAGTATTTGATGGAATTCCACTTTTAAGAATATATTCTAAGTAAATAAGGATGTATGCATAGTTCTAGCTAAAAGGATATTCACTGAAGCTTTGTTTATAATATATAACAATTAAAATAACCTAAATGCCATTATTATTGGATTTGGTTCAATAAATTATTCATATAGCAGAATATTATGTAGCCACTAAAATTACGAGGCAAAAGTATATTTAGTGACACTAAGTTCATAACATAGTGATTAAAGAAAGGGGGTAACTAAATACTCTGTATGATATGGTCCAGATTTTGTTAAAAATATTTTATATACATACATATACAATAAATTGTGTTTTCAAAAAAAATGGCCACAGTAATATTCTGGTCCCAAACTGTCTTCTAGAACTTGCACTTCCCCATCAAGATGTGGAATCTTTTTCTCTTTCCTCCCCTTTACATAGTGATGCTGTGTGACTTTCATGCTAAATTGTAAAAGACAAAATGGTTCCTACCTGTCTGTCTGCCTGTCTCTCTCTTTTTTTTTTTATTTTTTTTTATTTTTTATTTTTATTTTTATTTTTATTTTTTTACCGGGAGGTCCCGGGGATCGAACCCGGGTCTCTCCATATGGGAGACGGACGCCCAACCAGTTGAGCTACATCCGACCCCTGCCTGTCTCTCTCTAGCCCTCTTGGAACACAGCCATTGTATTATAAGGAAATTCAAGCTACATGGAGAGGTTATATGTAAGTATTCTGGCTCTGGTTAAGGTCTCTACTCTCAGCCAACATCAACCTCCAGATATATGTGACCTTTCAGCTAATTCCAATCCCTACCCTTCCAGCATCCCCTAGCCTTTTATTCACCTCCAGGGGAGAAGAGACTATCACCACTGAGCTCTACCAAAATTGCAAGTAAAGAATATCGAGTGTCATCACTAATGATTAGAGAAATGCAAATCAAAACTACAACGAGACAAAAAATAAAAAAAAAGAAAAACAGAAAAAAAGAAAAAACAAAACAAAACTACAATGAGAAATCATTTCACACCTATCAGAATGGCCACTATTAAAAAGATAGAGAACTACAAGTGTTGGAGAGGATGTGGAGAGACAGGAACACTTCTTCACTGTTGGTGGGAATGCAGAATGGTACTGCCACTGTGAAGGCCTGTTTCGCAGTTTCTAAAGAAGTTGAATATAGACCCTGCAATACCACTAGGAGGTACTGGAAAGTGAACCCAGGACCTGGTACATGGGAAGCAGGCGCTCAACCACTGAGCTACATCTGCTCCCCATAAAAAAAAAAAAAAAAGTGAGTTGATTTATAGAAAAAATATTAAGTAACAATTGTGGTGAGGGAAGTACACAAAAATTGTGAAGGTAGTGGGTGATTGAATGTCTGCAGTTTGAGAAACACTAATTAACCCTCAAATGTTAACAGAGCTTTTCTCTAAGTGGAGGAATTGTGGGTGATTTTTTGTTTATGTGTATACAAATTTAAAAAATTTATTACTTGACTTTATTACATTATTTGTATCGTTTATATAGGAAAGCAGTTATTAAAAATGAGTTTTCTCATCATTAGATTTTTAAAAATATGAATTAGCACAAATTTCACAGCACTTACAATGATCAGTAAATATTAGTTTTCTTCTCTTCCATACTGACAGGAGGTGTCCAAGCCCGTTAGAAAATGGCAGATCTGGAATGTAGCTGAAGAGATTTAGGAAACAGGTCAGATTTGCCTCAGATGCCTTCTAAAGCTCCTATCAACTGTCAATTTACGATGAACACAATTCTCCTCCATTTACTTTTTAAACCATCAAATGGGATAACACAAAAAATTGTTTGTATTAAATATCTGGTAGTGTTACTATTAGTACTACTAGCACCATAGATTGTGAAGGGGGGGATGAAAAAAAAATAGGGCAGATTCATAATCCCAGCCTACTTCCTCATTGACAGCTCTCTGGCTCCCCTATTTGTGAATGAGCGGTGATCGTCAGTCTTCACAGCAGACACTATAAGTGAGAAAGAGAACTTAAAAATGGGAACTACTTTCCAAGGAGAGGCCAGGCAAACGAACCCCGCAGAGGAGCGGAGCGCCCTTTCCAACCGTTTGCGGATATGGGGGCATTCATTCAGGTCCCCCTGGGATGCTCGCCAGTAAGAGGCTACTGAGCACTAGTCTCTCTAGGCACAGGGCGTGAGCGGTGTGAGGGCTTCTCCTCTTGTACCCTATCTGGCCTCCGTCCCCGGCGCTCGGCGGCCGCGCTTGGCTGGGGCAGACGCTAGATGACCGCAGCCGGTGGAAGTCCCAGCTGAGCTTCCGCATGGTTCCCACGTGTGCTTCGGCCGCCGCCAAGCGGGGGCGGGGCGAAGGACGCGGGGCAGAGGCGGGATGAAGGCCGCGCGCCAGCAGCCCGGAGGGGGCGGGGCGGAGGCAGCGAGGCGGAGCGAGACCCAGGTGGAGGCGGCACGCGAGCCGAGGGGCGGTGACTGCGAGCAGGGGCGCTAGCTGCGCGCGCGGGGCGGGGGCGGGGCGCGCAGCGGGGGCCGGGGCTGGCCGGCGCTCCTCCCCCTTCCGCGCCCAGGCCCGCGGCGGGCCGAGCTCCTCCCCCAGCTGGTTCTCTCTCCACTCCCAGCCCCTCCTCTCCACTCCGCCGGGCCGTTCCTCCCTCCCTCCTCCTTCTCGGTGAGGCGCTCCCTCCCTTAGCAGGCAGCATGGCGGCCGTGGAGACGCGTGTGTGCGAGACAGACGGCTGCAGCAGCGAGGCCAAGCTCCAGTGTCCCACCTGCATCAAGCTGGGCATCCAGGGCTCGTACTTCTGCTCGCAGGTAGACGCCCGCTCCCAGTGCCGCTGCCGCAACCCTCCCTTCGCCCTTGCGGCCGGTCGGAAAGCGTTCCCCTTTCCCCAGCCGGCGCGCGGGCCGCGCTTGCTCGCTCCCCACCCCTTACCCGCAGCACTGCCTCCCCCTCCGGCCATCCGGGGTCCAAGGGGGTCAGGGTCGCTTGGGGCGCCTCTCTGGAGTGGGGGCGCGGTCGGCCGCGGCCATGTGGGCTTAGGAGCGGAAGCAGACTTTCCGCTGGTCTCCCGGCTGCCCTAGGGCGTCGTGCTAGGGGTCGTTTCTCGTCGCGCATCCCCTGCTCGGGCGGGGGCTGCCAGGTGTGGGGGCTGACCGGGACAGGTGGGGACGCCGGGGGCAGGGGAAGCTCCAGCTGTGCGAGTCACGGCAGCTGCAGCTCTCGGCGGGGCTCTGGCCCGGGGCGCGGGAGGCTGCAGGGCCGGTAGTTACTCCTGTCCCGGCTACATTGGGGGACGGAAGCGACCCCCTGAGTATTGAAGGATGGACTACTTGGGGGCGGCGGGAGATGCAAGGAGGAGGAATGCTAACTCTAGCTCACTTTTGTCCTTGTGTTTTACTACCGCGCTTTGACACTTAGGCAACTTCGGGGGTGAAGGAGGAAATGAAGCTGTGTAATTCATTCTTTTCATTTGCATCTACAGTTATTAGACAGCCATAAGTTAACGGGATGTTCACTTCTCTGTTACTTAAGCTCAACTGAACGAAAAAGACAGCTCCATTGAGGGCTTATGCGTTAAGGCTTTAGAGTATTTTAATAAGTTTTGTGCATTGGAGCACATCCAGCTTTGAATGGGGTCCTGACTGAAGCGTGTGCTCGTGTTTATGTTTACTGAAGAGTACTAGTGTTCCTGCTGCATTTCGATGCCCAGAATATTGACAGAGCGGCAATAAGCACGGCTCTTGGCGACAGTCCAGGTTTGTTAAGGAGACATGAATTATCAAGTATTAAATTGGTAATGTCTGGGGTGAGAAGAGCTAGAACAGAGAGTCTGAAGGCCTGGTCAAGGCCCTGCCCTTGCCAGTTACTGTGCGGTCTCGAAGTTGTCACCAGAGGTCGTGGTGATACTTTTCCTTAACTATTTCATAAGGTTGTTCTGAGACCCAACTTACCCAATGCACGTGAAAATGCTGATAAAATATAAGGCATTATTATTTTTTACTGGTGACAGTACGATTTAATACTGCCATATATAAAGATATATAAATGAATAAAATGAAAATAAGTATAGAAAAACAATAATATAAATAATTACTTTAAAATGTAAAATATTGACAAGCATAGAGATATTTATAAAAATAAATACATGTAAATAAAATCCATAAGATCACAACATTTATAGATAAGCCATTGTTAGCTATCTTAGCTGTATTGTAAATTTGTTTTTAAGATAGCTTGTGATCCTTGACTTTGTTGGTATGGTTTGGAAAAGTTGCACATAAAGAAGTGTTGCTTGGTCTAAAAATAACATTGGGACTCTTCAACATGCCAAACCTGGTACAGGTCCTTCTGGTTTTTAAAAATAATTTTCACATTCTAATTTTTTTAGGCCAATGTAGGACCTGAATATAAAACAAAGAACAATGGTTTTCTTTTGGACTTTGTGAACCATCTGAGTAGAATAATGTGGTTTATTATGAGTGTTTACAATTAGTTGGCGTTTTGTAATGCTAAATGAATTAATATGTATTGACTCTTGTCTGTTGAGATTTTAAACAGGTAATTTGAAATCATGTTGATCAAGTGTGGGTGCCTATTCTCTTAAGTCTGATATTAATCCAGTCGAAAAGAACATTGAATCCTTGGGGTTTGTGAAAAAAGGCCAGACACATTTGTGAAAACATGAAGGGTGTATTCAGTATGGTAGGATTGAGGGTATTCCATGTTGGATTCTGCAGGCATTTTCCTGGCACCATGGCTATACCTGTAGTCAGACATACCTTGAGTGGCTCTCATAGCACTCTTTTTCTTTATTCCTTTTGCCACTTCCCCCTGTCAGTTTCTTTTTTTTTTTTAATTCTCACCAAGTCAAGAGTAGTATGGTCTCTTAATTGGTTTTCCTACTGTAGTTCACTACCTTGCAAACATACACCCCCCCACACACACACACACAAAGAAAACAAAACCCTTTTGTACAGAAGTTATTTTCCCTTTAGCACCATCTGATTGTACTTATCCCACTAGGCATGACAAATGGAACTTCCCATTGCCTGCAGGATTCTAACCCTGCAAGGCAGGCAAGGCAATTGGGGCACCTCTTCTGGATCCAGCCTTATTCTTTTGTTTTAGCCAGAGGCTGTGTTTATACTCTTTTCTTCACCCAAAATGTCACTCATCCTTTGAAATTACAGCCCTTCTCTCACTCTCAGCTTGAGACATTGCTCAAGTCACATAACTTCTAAGCTAGTTTCCCCATCTGTGATCTAGTTATGAAATTAGGGCTTCTTCTTGCCAATTTCTCTGATCATCTTCATGGGGAGTGGTCTTCTTTTTACCTCTTATTTGTCTAGTCCCCAGGCTAGCTGTCTGGCCAGCTTGTCTTTGGGAACAAACTTAGAACAAAACTACAAGATGCCTTTCCAGAACATCATAGCAGAAGCAAACTTTTCCCAGTTACTCTATCACACCACCTTGTTTATTTCTTTCATTCAATTTGTTTTCTTGTTTATTATCTTTCAGTCAAGTGAGCTCTGTGAATAAACTATTTTGTTTGCTGCTCTATTCTCTTTTCCCAGCACAATGCTATTTTGCTATTTATGCAGTAGGTGTGTAGGTGCTCAATCAATGAATAAATGTATCAGAAGGCAGAAATGAGAGTTAGACTGATGAATTTGAATCTGGAGTCTACAGTTTATGAGATATGTGACTTTGGGCAAGTTTCTTAAACTCTGTGCTTCAGTTACATGATTTTTTTTTTTTTTTTTTTTTAGTTGGTAGCAGAGATTGAATCCAGGTCCTTGTACGTGGGAAGCAGGCACCCCTCAACCACCGAAATACATCCGCTCCCCTATGAGAGTTGTTTTTTTGTTTTTTTCTTTTTTTCTTTTTTAGGAGGTAGTGGGGATTGGGACCTCATACATGGGAAGCAGGTGCTCAACCACTTGAGCTACATCCACTCCCAGTTACATGATTTTTAAAATTTGACCATTAATAGCAGCTACCTCAGGAGTTTTGGTGAATATTGCTAAGTGTTTGGAACTTAGCACAAGAGTAAACTTAATGCTAGCTTTTTTTTATTGTTGTACTGTTTTGTGTTTAAGAAGTTAGAAATATTTTATCTAAGATGCTTAATTTCAAGGAAAGTTTTGGTTCTTTATAGGAATAAAACCTAAGTTTTACTTGAAAATCGAGCTATCCAAGAATTCCTGATGTTTAATTGTTTTTCTTGATAGAAGTGGCTTCTTATTTAATAGTAATTTATATATCTTACTTTTCCTAAGAGTATTTTTGAAGTTAGGAACTGCTTTACTCATTTTTGTATTTTTCTAAGTTCCTTGCACATAGTCTGTGCTTAGTTCATTAAATGAAAGAAAAGAGGTTGTTGGGCCTGCCATGGTAACCAAAGAAAGTTTGCCTTCAAGCTCTTAGTGAACAGCACTGGGCAGATTCTGTCTTGTCCTGAGTTAAGAGATCAGCCTGGAAGGACCTGAATCATCTGCAACCGTTTATATGTATAAGGAATTAGAACTTGAAAGGTAATATAGTATAAGTGGAAGGAGACTGAAGTTAGAGTCAGATCTGGGTTTAAATGTTTGCCACTGTGTCCTTGGGTAAATTTCCTCCTAATTTGTAAGAAGGTGCTAATGGTATACTCTCATTATGGTGTTTAAGGGGAGGTGAAAAAGAGAGCAGCAGAGAGCATAGCATAGTAAATGTTTTTATTATGTGTATAAACTCATGTTTAATATTACTAAAAATCAGTTCTAAGAAAAGTTTAAAAATGTTTGAGAATTGCCACACTAATGAAGGATGTTTATGTGGGAGGTTGTGGGAGTTGAGGTGTATGGGAATCTCTATATTTTTTTGTGTAACATTTATGTAATCTAAGTATATTTAAAAAAAAAAAGTTTGAGAATTGTCATTTGTTTGAACATGTCACGGCTACTTTTATGTTATCCTGTGTAATGGCATTCTCTGTCATGGAGGTACTGTCATTTATCTACTCATTTATTGTTGAATTAAATTTCTTTTAAAAGTTTTAGCTGCTGTTTATTCTTCAATAAATATTCCTGTAGAATTTGAATCATTTTGATTTACTCAGGGACATAGACTAATAGTAGAACTGGTACATCAATCCAGGATTGAAACATCCCAGGTTGACTCCCTGTCTTTTTCCAGAAACAGTAGTTCTCATAGTGTAGTCACTGGGACCTTGTTGGTTTGAGAGCCTTTTAGTAGTGGGGATTTCCTTTTATTGTCAAGTTTATAGTAGAAATATTTACGTTGGAGTTTCGGCATGAACTATACTTATATTGTAGTAGTATTTGTAAAAACGAGCTTTATTTGGTTGGAAGAGAATGAAAATTTGTACAAGTCTTTCTGGAGAGTGAAAGGATATGGGAGTAGATGTTATACTGTTCATGTAGTTTGTGATTCTAAAAGCTTTAGTCTCAGTCTTTTTTTTTTTTTTTTTCAGGCGAATCTTTTTCAGGTTAGGCATACTTGCAAAATTTTTGTTTGGCCTTAGGAAATTTGGTAGAGAATACAGACATATGCACGTAGCTGGGCACATGCTCTGGATTTTAGGAGAGAGATGTAGTAGCATGGTAGCACCTATAGTAATGTGGAATTGTCTTTAAGTGTTGCTAGTGAGCGCAGTAGTGTCAGAAACAAGTGTCAAAAAAGATAAAAAACAAAAAAAGATAAAAAAAAAAAGAGAAAGAAGTGTCTGGAATTGTCTTTGATACTAACAGCAAATCCGTTGAGACAGACTAATATAGGGGATAATACTTTATAGAGCAACCATTTGGATTCTTTCCAGTATTAAAGTTTTAATATAATGGAATAAATATTAATTATAACCCATTCTGCTTGATCCTGAGCCTCTCCTAACTTCACTTTTTCAGTGAAGCATTGTCCTACTCATGCTTGGGCAGGTAAAGCCCCAGCTCAACAATCATAAGTCATGGGAAACGGATGTGGCTCAAGAAGTTCGGCGTCCGTCTACCATATGGAGAGACCGGGGTTCGATCCCCGGTACCTCCCGGTAAAAAAAAAAAAAAACAAAAAAAAAACAATCATAAGTCTTAGTTTTGTTTTCTTTGATTGGTATCAGACTTGTTTTTGTCTTTGAAGAAAGAACAGCTGTACACACAATGCAAGCCAGGCCAGCCTTCCTCAGCATGTTTGGCAGCTACAGTTAAACCTTGGAGAGAGACCCTGTGAAACTTTTTTCTCATTATACATTGTAAATAAGTTCTCTTTTCTTCTTGTCTCCAGTAACTTGTCTGTTTTATTGCCATGCTAAAAACTCTTGTCAACTGTGTCTGCTAATGTGGCATTTATCTGGATCATATGCTCAGGTATCTAAAGGGATGTTAAGGTATAAATGAAATTATGGCTCTAGTAAATTCTCTTCACATTATAAAGTGGGAGGCAACAGAGACTTCTCCATATTGTGAACCTGTATTTTATGATTCTGTCTTGATAAAAGGGGTAAAAGGGCAATACTTTGCATCAGATTCTGAAGGTTACCCTGTCTTATTCATCAAGCTACAAGCTTAAATAGGTAGAAGTAAGTGCCATTAGGTTTTAGATATGTCATGACTTTTTTTTCCCCCCAGTGGGGATTTATTTTATTCCTGATGAGCTTGCTGACTGGTATAGGTAATGTGTTTGACCATTTGAATACTGCTAATTTGCATTGTTTGCTACTAAACAAATGTAGAGAAAATATATAAATGTAGTTAGTACATGAATAATTTAGTATTGCTTTTTTTTTTTTTTTAAGATTTATTTATTTACTTTATCCATTTTAAACCCTCCTTCCCCATTTGCTGTTTTGTGTCCATTCACTGGGCAATTCTCTGTGTGTGTTTCCTGCTGTCTCTTCTCATTCTCCTCCTCCAGTCTTCACCAGGATTCGATCCTGGAGACCTCTGATGTAGGAGAGAGGTGTTCTGCCACCTGCACCACCTCGGTTCCTGGTTTTCAGAGCTTTTCGGAGCATCTTGTCTTGTCTCTCTCCTGTTACGTCATCATCTTGCTGCATGGCTCCTGGAGAGCTTGGCGGCTCACCGGCACACAGAGCCTGGCAGCCCATGTGCCTTCTATATATATATTTTATTTTGCCGGGAGGTCCCGGGGATCGAACCCAGGTCCCTCCATATGGCAGACGGACGCCCAACCATTTGAGCCACATCCGCCCTCTAGTATTGCTTTTTTTTTTTAAAGATTTTATTTATTTATTCATTTATCCCCCCCTTGCTGCTCGTGCTCGCTGGGTCAGCCAACCACGCCGCGCGGGCGGGCTTGCCCTCACCAGGAGGCCCTGGGAACCGAACCCGGGGCCTCCCATATGGTAAACGGGAGCCCTACTGATTGAGCCACAGCCGCTTCCCTCTAGTATTGCTTTTGAATCAAGGTTTTAAGTACCTTAAATTCAGAGCTCATATAAGTATTCTTTTATTAAGTTATTTTTATTACATATTGAGTAGAATTAAAAAACTATTAGTAAAACATACTTAAGGTCTAAAGAAAGATTGTATAGTAAATACATGTATATCCATGGTGCTGGTTTGAGTCTTTTGTGGACCCCAGAAAATCCTGTTCCTGTGTGTGTAAACCTATTGTAGATGGGACCTTTTGATTAGATTCAGTTAAGGGACCTTCATTTTTATTAGATCACATCATGACCTTGGGTGGGTCTTAATCCTCTTACTCGAGTTCTCTATTAATGAGGGAATGAAAAGCCTCAGACACAAAAAAAGCAGCAGAGACAGAGAGAAGCCCCCAGAAGTTGAAATCAACGGACCTGGGAGAGAGAAAATCCACAGAATAGCCCGAAGCTGAAGCAACAAGGCCCGGAGGAGATGGGAGAGACGAGTGGACATCGCCATTGCCTAATCACCCACAGCTAAGCTTGAGGAGAAAGTGAGCCTGGAGAAGGCAGAGACTGGCAGAGCTGCCATTGTGCCTTGCTATGTGGCAGGAATCCAGGATCGCCAGCAGTCAGCCTTCGGGAAGTGAGCGCCTGATGCCTTGATTTAGATATTTTTCTGTTCCAGAACTGTAAGCTTATATGTTAATAAATCCCATTGTAAAAGCCAACTCACTTCTGGTATAGGGCATTGGCAGCATTTAGCAAACTAAAACCACTACCAGTAAAACAAGTAAAAACAGAAGGCCCCTGTGTGCTTTACCCAAGAGGTACATCCCTAAACTGAATTTTGTGTTTCTCTTTCATTTGTTAATATATCACTCTATTCATTTTTTTGTTGATAGAATTTGGGTTGATTCAGGGTATTGCGATTATAAATAGTGCTGCTATGAATATTCTTGTACCTAACTCCTGGGGCTTGTGTGCAAGGGATTATCTTGGTTATACACCTAGTATCATAGGATATGTATATGTTCAGCTTTATTTTTTGGTGGTGCCAAATTGTTTTCCAAAGTGGTTGTACATATACTCCCATCAGAGACTATTTATATTGTTCCATATCATGGCTAGTACCTGACGTTAACAGAGATTTTGATTTTTGCTCATCTGGTCTTCTGTTGTACAGTGTAAGCATATGAACAGCAGCATTCATTGGGCTACTTCATATTTGTAGAATTGAAAAAATTCAAAAGAGTTTAACTCTCGTCAGGGGATTATGATCTACGTTATAGTCAGGAAGTATAAAAAGATAAATGACAAGGAAGCACTAAGTGAAAGTTATAGCCAGGGGTTATTTTTTTTCCACATTTCTTTTTTACAACTTTATTGATCTCCAGCTTTTTTAATAAGAAAAATTTCAAACATAGAAAACTTGATAGTGTAATAACCACATACTCATCACCTAAATCAACATTTTGCTTTATTTATATGTGCCCTGTTGTACACATGCAGTGTATGTGTGTATTTCTTGAAACATTTGAAAATAAGTCACAGACAACATGACACTGTACCCATTAAATATTCAGCAAGCATTTTCTAATTACAAGGTCCTGCTTCTTAATACCAGCACTGTAATTACACCTAAGAAAATTAGCATTCTCTAGTAACTAATATCCAATCCAATTCACAATTCAGTTGTTCCCAGTGTGTTTTATGCTTTTTTTTTCTTTTTTTTTAATCTGGATCCTATCATAGCTCACATAGAGCATTTGGTCATTATGTTCCTTAGTCTCTTTTAATCTAGAACAGTCTTGTCATCTTTATTTTCATCATGCTGACTTTTCTTTTGGGGGTGAGGGGTAGCATTTGTTTTATTTATTTTTAAACTTCTTATTGTGAAATACTTATAAACTTACAGGACATTCAAAAACAATAAAAGCCACTTACAGAGAATGCATACCCATATCCCCTCAGATACCCAGATCCTTCAATTTAACATTTGCCATAGCATTCTGTCAATATATCTATCCATCTTTCTATCTTTTACCAATACATTTACTAAACACTTGTGTGTAGGGTTGTGTATATCGTGCCTCTTGAACACAATACTGCCATGTACATTTCCTATGAACAAGGATATTTATTCACTTATGTAATCACCTTAGTGCAGTTATCAAGTTCAAGAAATTTATCATTGATACAAAGCTTACAGTGTATATTCCATTTTCCCCCCATATGTCCCAATACTGTCCTTTTAAGCCTTTTGTCCTTTGATAGATCCCATCCAGGATCACGTAATGCATTTGGTTGTCATTGTCTCTTTAGTTGCTTTCTTTTTTTTTTTTTTTTTTTAATTGTGGGAACATATGTACAACATAAACTTTCCCATCTTAACAACACTCAAGCATACCATTCAGTGGGGTTAATCACATTCACAATATTGTGGTACCCTCACCAGCTTTTATTATTAAAGCTTTCCCCTTTCTCCATACAGAAATGGTACACCCATTATGCATTAACTCCCATGACCCTGGCAGTCTGTACTCAATTTCTGTCTCTATAAGCTTGCATATTCTCCAGTATTTTCTTTGTAGTTTCCATGGGGTTTAAAAATAACATTCTAAATCTATAATCTTGTTTGCTTAGGTTACCAGTTTAACTTAATGGTATTTATAAACCAAGCTTCTATAGCCCCACCTTTTGTAATTCTTGTCATAAAGTGCATGTTTTCCCAAACCACTGATTTATTATTACATTTTATACATTTGCCTTTTAGATCCTGTAGGAAGTAAAAAGAGGAGTTATAAAACAAAAATACGATAATACTGACATTTATATTAACCCATGTTTTTATCCTTACCGGAGCTCTTTATTAATTCACGTGACTTTGATCTATTGTCTACCATCCTCCTTTCAACCTGCAGAACTCCCTTTGGCTTTACTTGTAGGGCCAGTTCAGTGGTGACAAATTTCCTGAGCTTTTATTTATCTGGGAATCTCTTAAATCTCCCCTCAGTTTTACCCACAATTAAAAAAAAAAAAACAAAAAAAAAAACTCCCCCCAGTATTGAAAGATAGTTTTGCTGGATAAAGAATTCTTTGTTGGCAATTTTTTGCTTTCAGCAAAAACTGCTTTCCTGCCTTCGTGGTTTCTGATGAGAAATTGGCACTTAATCTTTTTTTTTTTTTAATTTTCCTAATTTTTTTTTAACAAATCAATTTTATTGATCCATTTTAATAAAGAGTACAATTAATCCAAAATGTACAGTCAATGGTATCTGATATAATTACATAGTTGTGCCGTCATCACTTTAATCACTATTAGAGAATTTTCATTATTTCAATAATTATAATAAAAAACAAAAAACCGACAAGAAAATTCTTAACCTCTCAATCTATGTTTCCCCTGCTGTACACAGCTGCTAATTCTGCCTGACACTATCTTATTGAGGATCCCTTGTATGTGACACATTACTTTATCTCTGTGGCTGTCAGAATTCTCTATTTTTGGCATTCAGCAATTTGATTATAATATGTTATTGGGTAGATCTATTTGGGTTTATCCATTTTGAAGTATCTTGGATATGTATATTCATGTTTTAATTAAATTTGGGAGATTTTTAGCCATTGTTTCTTTGAATATTCTCTTTCCTCCTTTCTTTCTTCACCTTCTGGAAATTCCACAAATCATATATTGGTACAATGTATTCATATATTGATATGATATATTGACTTAATGGTATCCCATGGGTTCTTTTTACTTTTCTTCATTTTTTCTTTCTGTTCCTCAGACTGGATGATTTCAAATGGTCTAATCTTTTTTTTTTTTTTTAATATTTTATTTATTTATTCATTTATCCCCCCCTTGCTGCTTGTGCTCGCTGGGTCAGCCAACCACGCCGTGCGGGCGGGCCTGCCCCCACCAGGAGGCCCCGGGAACCGAACCCAGGGCCTCCCATATGGTAAACGGGAGCCCCACTGATTGAGCCACAGCCGCTTCCCTCAAATGGTCTAATCTTAAAGTTCTCTGACTCTTTCTTCTGCCATCTCCAATCTGTTGTTGAATCCTTCTAGAGAATTTTGAATTTCTTGCTGTGGTCTTCAGCGCTGTGTGGTTCTTTTTCATAATTTCCATCTTTTCTTTTTTTAAATCAATTTTATTGATACATATTCATAAAGAATACAATTCATCCAAAGTGTACAATCGGGGACGGATGTGGCTCAAATGGTTGGGTGTCTGTCTCCCATATGGAGGGACCTGGGTTCAATCCCTGGGACCTCCTGGTAAAATAAAGGAAAATATAGAAGGCGGACGTGCTGCTAGGCCGCGCGAGCGGGCGTGCCAGGCCCCATCCAGCCATGCAGTTGATGATGTAACAGAAGAGAGACACAGAGTAGAGCCAAAACGAGACGCGCCAAAAAACCAGGAACTGCGGTGGCACAGGTGGCAGAATGCCTCTCTCCCACATCAGAGGTCCCCAGGATCAAATCCTGGTGAAGACAGGAGGAGAGGGATGAGAAGAGAAGGGCAGGAAACAGACACAGAGAACTGCCCAGTGAATGTACACAAAACAGCAAACGGTGTGTGTGTGTGAGGGGGTTAAAATGAATAAAAGTAAATAAAAACAAAAACAAAGTGTACGGTCACTGGTATTTGATATAATCACATAGTTGTGCATTCCTCACATCAATCATTAGAGCATTTTCATTATTTCAATAGTAATAATAAACAACAACAAAAAAAAAAACAGACACAAAACCAAGAAAACAAGAAAATTCTTTACTTCTCAATCTTTCTTTGCATCCTCTGCCATGCATAACTGCTATTTCTGGCTCTTTGTGCACATTTATTTATTTTATAGCAGTTTTATTGACATCTATTCACACAGGATATGATCTATCTAAAGTGTATAATCAGTGGCTTTTAGTATAATCAGAATGTTGTGCATTCATCACCACAAAAGATTTTAGAACAATTTCATTACTCCAAAAAGAAAAACCCCACACCCCTTAGCAGTCACCTTTCAATCCTGCTATCCTTCCCCAGCCTTACATAACACTAATCTAATTTCATCTTTATAAATTGATTTATATATACATTTTATATAAATGGAGTTATAGAATATGTAGTACTTTGTGTCTGTTTCTTTCACTTAGCATAACTTTTTTGTCTGATATTAACATCTTGTAGTATTAACATATATTAGTTCAGATTCAAAGAAAAATGGTCTTATATATACAATTTTACCCATATTCATATTTCACATGTGGTATTACTATGCTATACATTCCCATCTTATATTTTTTAGCTTCTATTCATTTCCAAATTTAACACATATCCTTTTTACCAATTCTGCACAAGTTAACCCTCAGTTTTCCATTCTCTAACCTCATTCTGTTTTCTGGTGACCCATATTCACGTTATTAACTCCATGAGATAACACAGTATATTTAGTTCATAGTAGAATGTTCATACAGTATTTGTCCTTTTGTGTCTGGCTTGCTTCACTCAACGTAATGTCCTCCAGATTCATCCATGTTGTCATATGCTTTACGACTATTTCTTATAGCTGTATAATATTCCATCATGTGAATACACTACAGTTTGTTTATCCATTCATTGGTTGATGGACACCTGGGTTGAGTCCATCTTTTGGCAATCATGAATAATGCCACTGTGAACATATGTGTACAGATGTCTGTTTGTGTCACTGCTCTCAGTTTTTCTGGGTATATACCCAGTAGTGTTTGGTATTACTGGGTCATGTGGCAAATCTATAGTCACTTCTCTAGGAAGTACCAAATAGTCCTCCACAGTTGCTTTACCATTCTACACTTCCACCAACAGTGAATAAGTGTTCCTATCTCTCTATATCATCTCCAGCACTTGTAGTTCTCTATCTTTTTAAAAGTGGCCAATCTAATAGGTGTGAATATATCTCATCATAGTTTTGATTTGCATTTCCCTAATCACTAGTGATGCTGAACATTTTTTCTTTCTTCTTTTTTTTTTTTTTTAACCATATGTATTTCTTCTTTGGACAAATGTCTATTCAAGTCTTTTGCCCATTTTTTAATTGGGTTATTTGTCTTTTTCTTGTTGAATTGTAGTATCTCTTTATATATCATGGATATTAAACCCTTATCAGATATTTGATTTCCAAATATTTTCCCCCTTTGAGTCAGCTGCCGTTTTACCCTTTTGACAAAGTCCTTTGAGGTGCAACATTGTTTAATTTTGAGGAGTCACATTTATCTATTTTTCTTTTATTGCATGAGTTTGGGTGTAAGGTCCAAGAGACCACCACCCTACTGCAAGGTCTTGAAGATGTTTCCCTACATTTTCTTCTAGTAGTTTCATGGTCCTGGTTTTTATATTTATGTCTATGATCTGTTTTGAGTTGATTCTTGTATAGGGAGTGAGATAGGGGTCCTCTTTCATTCTTTTGGTTATGGAATCCAGTTCTCCCAGCACCATTTGTTGAAGAGACTGTTGTGTCCCGTAAACATGAACTCTCAATTCTATTGCACTGATCGATGTGTCTGTCTTTATGCTAATACCATGTTGTTTTGACCACTGTAGCTTTGTAATATGTTTCAAGGTTGGACAGTGAAATTCTTCCCATGTTGCTATTCATTTTTAGAATGTTTTTTCCTATTCGGGTGCCCATTCCCTTCCAAATAAGTTTGGTAATTGCCTTTTCTATTTTTGTAAAGTAGGCTGTTGGAATTTTGATTGGTATTGCATTGAATCTATAAATTAGATTGGGTAGGATTAACATGGTCATGATATTTAGTCTTCCAATCCATGAACATAGAATGTCTTCCATTTGTTTGGGTCTTCATTAATTTCTTTTTTTTTTTCCTTTTTCATTGATTTCTTGTAGCATTGTTTTGTACTTTTCTGCATATAGGTCCTATATTTCTTTCATTAAATTGATTCCTAGGTATTTGAGTCTTTTTGTTGCTATTGTAAATGGATTTTTTCCCTCTGATTTCCTCCTCAGATTGTTCAATATTAGTGTTCAGAAACATAATGGATTTTGTATGTTCATCTTGTATCCTGCCACTTTGCTGAACTCATTTATTAGCTCAAGTAGCTTTGTCATAGACGTTTCAGAGTTTTCTTAATATAGGATGATTTCATCTGCAAATATTGAGAGTTTTACTTCCTTTTTTTCCTATTTGGATACCTTTTATTATTTTTTTCTTATGTAATTGCTCTCGCTAGAACTTGTAGCAGTGTTGAGTATCAGTGGTGACAGTGAGCATCCTTGTATTGTTCCCTATCTTAGAGGGAAAGCTTTCAAACTTTCTCCATTGAGTAAGATGTTGACTTTTTTTTTTTTTTTTCATATATTCCTTTTATCATATTTGAGGAATTTTTCTTCTGTTATCTTTTGAAGTGTTTTTATTGAGAAAGGATGCTGGATTTTGTCGAATGTCTTTTTTACATCGATTGAGATGATCATGTGGTTTGTTTTCTTCAATTTGTTAATGTTGTATATTATGTTATTTGATTTTCTTATGTTGAATCAGCCTTGCATACCAGGAATAAATCTCACTTGGTCGTGATGTATAAATCTTTTGATATGCTGTTAGATTCTATTTGCAAGTATTTTCTTGAGAACTTTTGCATCTATGTTAGAGAGATTGGTCTGTAATTTTCTTTTCTTGTAGTATTTGTATCTGGCTTTGATCTTAGGGTGATGTTGGCTTCATAAAACGTGTTGGGTAATTTTCCCTCCTCTTCTTTTTTGGAAGAGTTTAAACAGGATTGTTGTTAATTCTTTGCAAATGATTGGTAGAATTCACCTGTGAAGCCATCTGGTCCTGGTCTTGTCTTTGTTGGGAGATTTTTGATAACACATTCAATCTCTTTAAATGTAATTGGTTTGGTAAGTTCTTGTGTTTCTTGTAGTGTTAGTGTAGGTCATTTGTGCATTTCTAGAAATTTGCTGTTTCCTCTAGGTTGTCTAGTTTGTTGGCATAAAGTTTCTCATAATAAATATCCTCTTATGATTCTATTTATTTCTTTGGGTAAGTCATAACTTCCATTCCTTTCATTTCTGATTGTATCTTATCTCTTTCTTTGTTAGTCTAGCTAGGGGTTTGTCAATTTTTTTGATTGTGTCAAAGAACCACCTTTGTTGTTGTTGATTTTCTCAATTGTCTTTTTGATCTTAATTTCATTTATTTCTGCTCTAATTTTATTCTTTCTGCTCCCTTTGGGAACGGTTTGCTACTTTTTTTTTTTTTTTTCCTCCTTCTAATTTCTCCAGTTGTTCAGTTAGATCTTTGATTTTAGCTCTTTCTTCTTTTTAAATATAGGCATTCAGGGCTATAAATTTCCCTCTCAAGCCTGCCTGCACTGTATCTCATAAGTTTTGATAAGTTGTCTACTCATTTTCATTCATCTCAATATATTTTCTGATTTCATTTACAATTTCTTCTTTGACCCACTGATTATTTAGGACTGTGGTGTTTAGCCTCCACACATTGTGAATTTACCTCTTTCCTATCTATTATTGATCTCTAGTTTCATTCCATTATGATCTGAGAAGGTGCTTTGTATAATTTTAATCTTTTTATATTTATTGAGAGGTGCATCGTGACCTAACATGTCATCCTGGAGAAAGATCCATGGAAACTTGAGAAGAATGTATTATCTGCTGAGCTTGCATACAACATTCTGTATATATCTGTTAGGTCTAGTTCATTTTTCATACTCTTCAAATTCTCTTTTTCCCTGTTGATCTTTTGTCTAGTTGTTCTATCTAACGATGTGATTGGTGTGTTGGAGTCTCCAACTATAGTTGTAGAGATGTCTGTTTCTCCCTTCAGTTTTGCCAGAGTTTGTCTCATGTATTTTGTGGCACCCAGTTTAGTTGCATAGATATTTATGACTTATATCTTCGTAGTGGATTGTCCCTTTTATTAATATATAGTGGCCTTTTCTATCTCTTATAACTTTTTGCATTTAAAGTCTGTGTTGTCTGATACTAGTATAGCTAACCCTGCTCTTTTTTGGTTGCTATTTGCCTGGACTATCTTTTTCTAACCTTTCACCTTCAGGTGGTTTGTATCCTTGGGTCTAAGCTGAGTTTCCTGTAAGCAGAATATGGATAGCTCATGTTTTTTTAATCCATTCTGTCAGTTTGTATCTTTTGATTGGGGAGTTTAGTCCATTCACATTCAGTGATATTACTGTAAATGCATTATTTACTTCCACCATTTTCTTCTTTGGTTTTCACATGTCTTATCACATTTTTGTCTGTCTTACTCTTTTGGTTATCCTTTTCTCCTAGTCTTTCTTCTGTACTCTTCTCCAGGCCTATCTCTCCTCTCTTTTTCTTTGAGGTTCTAAGACTTCCTTTAATATTTCCTGCAAAGGTGGATTCTTTTTGAACTCTTATTTTCTGTTTGTCAGTATTTTATTCTCAACTTCATATTTGAAGGAGAATTTTGCTGGATAAAGAATTCTTGGCTGGCAGTTCTTCTCTTTCAGTCTCTTAATTTTATCATACCACTGTCGTCTTTTCTCCATGGTTTCTGATGAGAAATCTGTGCTAAGTCTTATGAGGGCGTCCATTGTATGTGATGGTTTGCTTCTCCCTTCCTTCTCTATCTTTGATGTTTGACATTCTGAGTAGTACTTGTCTTGGAGTACGTCTATTTGCATTTATACTGATTGGGGTATGCTGTGCTTCTTGGACATGTAAATTAATTTCTTTAGAGTTGGGGAATTTTCAGCTATTATTTCCTCAAATACTCTTTCTGCCCTTTCCCCATTCTCTTCTCCTTTTGGAACTCCCATGACACATATGTTGTTGCATTTCACATTATATTCTAGCTCCCTGAGCCCCTGCTCAATATTTTCTTTTCTTTTCTCTGTTGTTTTTTCCCTTCAATTTCAGCTCTTCTGTCTTCTGTATCACTTATTCTTTCTTCTATCCTTTGAGTCTGCTGTTGTATGTCTCTAATGTGTTTTCTTTTTTTTTTTTTTTTTTTTTTTTACCGGGAGGTCCCGGGGATTGAACCCGGGTCCCTCCATATGGGAGACGGACGCCCAACCAGTTGAGCCACATCCAACCCCCTCTAATGTGTTTTCAATCCCACCTATCGTGTCTTTCATTCCCATTAGCTCTGTTACTTTTCTATTGAAGCTTTCAAATTTTTCTTTGTGCTTGCTCAATATCTTCTTGATGTCCTTTATCTCTTTAGCCATATTATCTTTCAACTAATTAATTTGATTTTAGAAATATTTGTGTATATCATTGATTAGTTGTGTCAAATCCTGTATTTCTTCTGGGGCTTTGATATATTCCTTTCCTTGGCCATGTCTTCGATTTTCTTAGTATGGCTTGCAATCTTTTGCAAAAATTTTTTGTGTAGGCATCTGATTAGTATGGTGGGTTTACTCAGATACTCAATTTTGTTCTCTTTTGTAGGCATTTAGTGGCGGGAGGCTGTGGGTTAATGCTCTTCTTTGATTCTTGGTTCAACCTGTTCTGGGTTTTTAGGACTGTCCCTCTTAGTTTCTCAAAATTGAGCCCTGGACCCAATAATGGGTTGCAGACCCACTTCCTAGGCCCTTCTGGAAGGAGGCTGTAAAGGCTGAAAAAGCCTCTCATTTACTTTTAATTTCTTCACATGTGTATCCTGCCCTCTTTTGGCAGCCCTGTCAGTTCAATGCCTGGTCATAGTGCGTTTGCTGCAACACGGGCCTGATCAGTGTGGTAGTGGATTCTGCCTGGAGGCTAAGAGCCTCATAATTCAAACTTTCTCAGGCAGTTCTCCAAACTTTGCTGGTAACCCCTTCTCTTTTCTAGGGTAGGAAATAATTCCACTCCCCTCTGCGTCCTCATCAACCAGTTCTGGTCAGTAGAAAGGGTGATGGAGATGGAGACGGTTGGATTTCTTTAGTTCCGGATCTGTTTATTCCTGAGCTGGCTCCCAAGGCAAAGAGTGGTGTGTTCCCATCTGGCCTGGAAGAGCCCGTGGGACACAGCAGACCAAATTTGTGCATCAAAAGCTGAGTCAGCCCTAGGCTGTGTACCTCTCTCTCCCCTTTCCTCGGAAGGTGGGTCCCTGGGATCCCTTTTGTCTGTAGCCATTGGCCATGAGGCCTGAGAATTCAAAAGGGTCTATAGTGTAGGGGATGGTGCTAGCAGTTACAGCTGCTGCTTTTAACTCACAGTTTTGCTGTCGTGATTCTTTTCCTTTGTCCATCTCTCCTTTGGCATGTGTCTAGCCTTCTCCTGCTGTCTTAAACCCTAGAAGATTTTTTTTCCACGTCATTTCTGCCTGTCCTGTATCTGTTTTTCTGGAAGAGAAGAGAGCCCCATGTGTTTCTCATCTGCCATCTTCTTGGAAAGTCTTCAAATAACCAGCTTTTTTTTTTTTTTTGATTCTCTGTACTGGTGTTTTTTTTTTTTGTTGTTGTTGTTTGTTTGTTTGTTTTTTTGAGGTACTGGGACCGGAGATTGAACACGGGACGTCGTATGTGGGAGGCTGGTGCCCAATCACTAATCCACAGAGCCACATCAACTCCCTTGAGTTGGTTTTTCCGTTTGCTTTTTTTTGTTGTTGTTGTTGTTGATGTTGTTCCTCTCTAGGAGGCACTGGGAACTGAACCTGGAACCTCCCAGATGGGAGGCCAGTGCTCAACTGCTCGAGCCATGTCTACTCCCTGTACTGTTTTTCAATTCTCCATTTCATTTATCTTTGCTCTAATCTTTGTTATTTCCTTCCTTCTGCTTGCTTTGGCTATAGTTTGCTCCTCTTTTTCTAGTTCTACAAGTTTTGAGGTTAAGTCTCTGATTTGAAATCTTTCTTCTTTTTTAAGGTAAGTATTTAGAGCTATAAATTTCCCTTTCACTCCTGCCTTTGATGTATCCCACAACTTTTGATATGCTTTATTTTTATTTTCATTTGCCTCAAGATAGTTCCTAATTTCATTTGTGATTTTCTCTCTAACCCATTGAGTATTTAAAAGTATGCTGTTTGATTTCACATATCTGCAAATTTTCCTTTTCTCCCTCTGTTATTGAGTTCTAGTTTCATTCCATTGTGGTTGGAGAAGGTACATTGAATGATTTCAATACTTTTGAATTAAGACATGTTTTGTTACCTAACATATGGTCTACCCTGGAGAATTCACCCATGTGTACTCCATACAGATGCATATTCCGTGGTTGGGTGAAGTGTTCTATATATGTCTATTAGGTCTAGCTGGTTTAGAGTATCATTAGGTCTCGTATTTCCTTACATTCTCTATAAAAGTGTTGCATTAAAGTCTCTCACTATTAATGTAGAACTGTTTCTCCCTTCAAATTTGTCAGTATTTGCTTCATATATTTTGGGGCTCTGCTATTATGTGTGTATATTTTTAAAATTGCTATGTATTCCTGTTGAATTGACCTCTTGTCTCTATATAATGATATGTTTTTTTTCCCTCATAACAGTTTTTGGCTTAAGGTCTAGTTTATTTGATATTAGTATAGCCACACGAGCTCTCTTTTAGTTACTGCTTGCATGGTATATTTTTTCCATCCTTTCCTTTCCAACCTACTTGTATTTTTGAATTTAAGGTGAGTGAATCTCTTGGAGACATCATATATTGGGTCATCTTTTTTAAAATCCATGCTGCTAATTTCTGCCTTTTGACCAGAGATTTTAAGCCATTTACATTTAAATGACTACTGTTAATGCATGAGTTTGTTCTGCCATTTTCCTTTTTAGTCTTTGTAACTTCTATACCTTTTTTGTCCCTCAATTCTTACATTAATGCCTACTTTCATATTTATTTAATTTTTTGTATTGTATCATATTGAATCCTTTCTCATTTCTCTCTGGACATGTTTATGTTTTTGTTGTGGTTACCATGGGGTTAAAATTTAACTTCCTAAATATACAATAGTCATTGATTTGATAACAACTTGACTTCAGTAGCATACACATACACTATTCTTATAATCCTCCGCCTTCCCACCTTTTTTTTTTTTTTTTTAGCACTTCTTACAAATTATATCTTTGTACATTGTGCAGAACCATGGGTTTATCATTACTTTTAATGCATTTGCATTTTAGCATCTGTAGGAAATAAGAAGTGGAGGTAAATGCCAAAAACACAATACATTAGTACTGGCATTTATATTTACCCCAATGGTTATCTTTACTGGAGTTCTTTATGCCACTTTGAACCACTGTCTAGTGTCCTTTCAATCTGAACAACTCCCTTTGGTATTGCTTGTAGGGTAGGTTAGTGGTAATGAACTCCCTCAGCTTTTGTTTATTTGGGAATGTCTTAATCTCTCTCATTTTTGAAAGAAAGGCTCACCAGATATAAGATTTATGGTTTGTGATTGTTTTCTTTTAGCCCTTTAAGTATTTCAAACCACTGCTTTCTTGTCTCCTTGGTTTCTGATGAGAAATCAGCACTTAATCTAATTGCAGCTTTCAAAACTGTTTCCTTACTCTTTGCATTCAGCAGATGATCAGTTGGTGATGGGCTGTATTTTCAAGTTTTCCCTTTAGAATTTTCTGTGCTTCTTGCCTGTGCATATCATGTCTTTTGTTAATTTTGGGAAGTTTCCTGCCATAATTTCTTTGAATATTCCTCTGACTCTCTCTTCAGGGACTCTCATAATGTATATATATGTATGTTTGGTTGTTTCCCAGAGGTCTCTTAGGCTATTTTCATCTTTTATAATTTTGGGTGTTTTTTTTGGCTCCTCAGTCTCATTTCAATTGTCTTGTCTTCAGGTTCTCTTTCTTCTGCCACTTCCAATCCACTGTTTCTTCTGCCAGCTCCAATCCGCTATTGAACCTTCTTGGGAATTTTTTTTTTTTTTCCAGTTCTCCCTTTTACAGGAGTTTGAATGCCCACTCCACTTCCCAGGAAACACCTTTTATCTCTACTTGGTCTTTCACTGCAGGTCTTAAAGCAGGTAAGCTTTTGCCCCAGTCTATCTGTCTCAATTGTTTCTTATATCTCTTTCGTTGTCTCAAGCTGCTTTTGTCTGGATGGCAGATTCTGGACGGCAAATTCTGGACCGGGGACATGCTTGATAGGAGCTTCCCAAGTCAGCCCTTCTCAGCTGGAACAATACTAAGGACCCACAAGGAGAACACTGGCCAACTCCAAACTGCCCTAGGAGGGGTCAGGAAGGGCCTCAAGAGCACTTCCATGCTTTCTTGACTTGGTCCAGGCCCAGCCACACTGCAGCTCTTTAACTGTCCTCTTAAGGTGTGAAGAAGTGTACTATTTTTAAGTGTTCCTTGCTGCGCTTGTTTGGGTTGGGTTGGGGCAGTGGCCACCCTCAGAACTGGGCCCCCAGTGATTTGAAGTAGTTTAGCAAAAGCAACGATCAGTGATCGACCTGCACCTCCCCACCCTGGATTTTGGGGAGATGGATTTTTATGTCCTTTTCTTGTACCAGCAAGCCACACCATGGCTTGGACTCACCATTACTATCCGCCATGAAAGTGGGAGACTGGTGATGTAACTGCCGCACAGAGAGCGCATTTTACTGGTGTGTACTGTGATTTATCAGCCTCTTCCTCCTGATTCTGGATGCTATGCAATGTTTACTGGGCTCCGGAGTTTCAAAATAGTTGTTTCAGGCAGTTTCTGCCTGCTTAATAGTTGTTTTCTTGGAGGGAGTGGTTCCTGGAGCTTCCTCCTGTGCTGTCTTTCCACAAATATCTTCCCATTCCATTCCATTTAATAACTATTTAGTATTCAGTTTAAGGTTGAATCTTAATTTATGGAACCAATTTTATACTGATGGATATGTAAGCTAATTTTTCACAACTATAAATAATGCTGTAGTGAGCATTATATACAGTGCAGGTAAGTTTGGCTCACTTGTTAGGTAATTCCTTTTGTTAAATTTTTGGAAGTGGGGAGCAGATGTAGCTCAGTGTTGAGTCCCTGCCTCCCATATGTGAAATCCTGGGTTCAATCCCCAGTACCAACTTAAAAAAAAATTTCTTTTTTGAAGTGGAATTACTGGGTCAAAGTATGAGTTTTTTTTTGTGTGTGTATATATATGTTTATCTATTAAGCATTTATATACATTTTATTAGCCAAAGGGTGCTGATGCAAAGTACCAGAAGTCTGCTGACTTTTCTAAAGGATATTTATTTGGACTAAAAGCTTACAATTACAAGGCCCTAAAGAGTCCAACTCAAGGTACCATAAGAGGTACTTTCTCACCAAAGTTTGTTGCCCCTTGTTGAAGCAAGATGGATGCCTGTCTCTGTGAGGGTTCAGCTTTCCTCTTTCTCTTAAGGCTCTGTGGGCCCATCTTCTTCCAATCTCAGCTGTAGACTGGAGGGCTCATTTCTTTCCAGGCTTTCTCAGCGGCTCAGGGCTATGTTCTCTTTAGCTGCAAACTATCAGGTGAATGGCTCAGCTCTCCTGGGGCTTTAACTATTTGAGCCTTCTTACTGTCACATGGCAGGACTGGAATGACCAAGTTCTCTCCTCCTTCCGTGTCTTTTTCTGTGTTTCTTCTTCTGTCTTCTTGAGTGGGTGTCTGTTTCTATCAGCCCAGCAAGGGGACTGATAGAAACCTTTGAATTTAATACAGTCAAAGGGTGTCACTACCAGAGGAACAGACCAGTTTACAAACATAATCTCTCTTTTGGGAATTCATAAATAATCTCAAACTGCCACATACATATTATATTTTGATACATAGAGCCTTCTAGGTGCTGACTGACCTTTTGATACTGTAACATTGTACAGTATGCTCATTTGTTCACACCCTCATCAACATTAATTGATTTTAGATTTGAGATGGTAGAAAAGAGATATGTTCTTGAGGGGATAAGAGTGGGTGGGTAGTAACATGAAAACTACTTAAAGTATGATGGTTTAGAGTAGGCAAAGATAAAAGAGAGGTTAGAGATATAGGTAGGGAAACTATTTGGGAAGCTGTTGCAGTTTGATAAGTCATTGGGGCCTAAAATAGGGAGGTAGTTGTAGGGATTAATTGCATAAGACAGGTAATTAAGGAAATGGCTTGTTCTAGCTGTGAAATGAAAATATAAATCTCTCAGCTTTGGTGTTAACTCCTTTCACTCTCCAGTGGATCTGAATCCTGAAAATATATTAGAAGCATCTATGATCTGTAGCCCATCCCTGGAGATTCTAATTTAATTTGAGGTGGGAAACAGCTTGGGTTGTCTTAAAAGCTTTCCAGGTGATTCTTATGAGTAGCCAGGGCTGAGAACTACCTTACCTTCATACCAGCTCCTAAAACTGGTAGGTGTCTCTTGGTTGTAAAGAAAAAGTATGTTTCCTTGGGGAGAAATTCAAATTTTGTGTAATAGTTATAATAGATAATCAAAGATACAATAGACATTGCATTTAGTGGCATTAAATAGGTGGAAAATAAGGTGGTGAGATAAAGTGCTCTTAAAGGAGGATTGAATTAAATACATATGGCTTGTTAGGCTTAGGGTTAACACTTTGTGGAGATGGTAGTGTTTGAAATGTCCTAGTGGAATAGGTAAGATGCCTGAGGACCCAGCTGTGAGGGCCAGTAAACACCAGATTATGCAAACGGCAGGAGTTTAGGAAGGTGTGGTCTTTTTCTGGGGAACTCTAAGTCTACTTTAGTTAAGGCATCAAGTTCATGTATCAGAGATGTGGAGGTAAAGATTGTCCAGCTAAGGTGTTAAGAGTTTGATTCTTCAGAGAATGGATAATCACTCAAGGTTTCGAATAGTGAGACATAATATGAACCTGGCCCTAGACTGGTAGCAAAGAGGAGGAAGAAAAAGAGTGAAATTGTGGTTTAGGTATGGAATGCTGTTCAGACTTGGGAAGTTATTGGGAGATATGGGAATGTCCTTGACATCATCAGTGATTTTGAAGACCATGACCTTGGTGCTTCATGGCCCCAACAAGGAAGAGATGGTGGGTGTCCTTATACAACTAAGAAGTGTTTATTATGGATATTTGGTTCTTTTATTTTCTTGATGCGCCTGTATCTTGAAATACAAGCCTTTAGCTAATTAAGCTATTTTGAAAAACAGTCCCCTGGTTTATAAAATGACAATAATCCTATTAGCCCTCTTATTAAAAAGCTGGGATTTGATAAAAGTTTCATGAACTGAATATAAAGCACTCAGATCCTCTGAGGAAAATATAAGGCTTACTTTTCAATAATGTGCTGGGTTTCAAAATGTTAGTTAAGTGCCAGTTTTAATAGAATCATAGGTGGGTGGAATAGATTAAATGGCCATAATTGGGAGCTACAATTAATGCTTTATTTGAGTTTCTTAGAGCCTTGGTGACAGATGTACCAACTGACCATTTGTTTTCTGTATGCGTAAATGATAGTGTAATGGCTGTTCTGAAGATACAGTTGGGAGAACTGTTGGTATGGGACAGAGTTGATCCATTGAGTTGTAAATTTCTTAAAAATACCAAATAGTCTGAAAATGTAAAATTTCTTCTGCTTTTCCAGAACATGTTTCCATAATCTAAGAAGTTTACAGGTGACTGTATATCTCCCTCCTGGAAATTCTTCTTTACCTTATGAGATATTCTTAGAAATCTTGCAATTCCTGTTTAAAATCCTGTTTAACTTTTATCTCTGTACTTTCTGAATTTATTTGAACCTAGTACTCTTTAAACCGGCTAATATACAGGAGACTGGTACTCTGAGGGGCCCAGTTCGAGACTCACACTCTTGTTCATTTATGGATGTTAGAATCATAAATGTGTTATTAGGGGAAAATGGGGGGACTTGGAGGACCCAGTTCCTATTTCCCAGGATTCATATCATTGGAGAGCCTCTCACCTTGCTCTCACTAAAAACATTTTAAGAAGATAAATGGTGGCTTTGACTCTTGGTAGAATTAAATTTTATTTTCAATTATGCGAGTGATCCCTCCTCATTGTAAAAAAAATTTGAGTCTAGAGAGAATGTGACAGTCTCCCTTTATACTCTTCCCAATCTACTCACTTTTAAGAAATCACTGTTAGCCTGAGGTGCATCCTGCCAAACTCTTTTCTGTGGATTTACATTATAGGAATAATTCTTGTTTTCATAAGAGAGATCATACTCTATGTAGTTCTGCAACTTGTTTCTTTTACTAAATGTATTTTAGAAGTCTCTCCATGTCAGTCCATCTAGATTTGCCTTCTATTTTTCAGTGATAGGGAGATAATCATAACGTGACTATTCTTATTTGGATATATATAGCTCAGGTAAAATATATAGTAAATGGATAAAAGTTTAAATTTTACAAGAGCTTTATTCTTGGCTCGGTTTGCCTTATTTAAACATTTGACACAATAATGACCAGGATATTTTAAAGGTATGTTTGTTTCTTAATGAATTTTTTGGTAATTGCCTGTTTAAATAAATTGAAATCCAAATAACACTTCTCTCTGAAGCCAGATTTCAAAATAACCCTGTTCTCTGCTTCTTATAGAATTGTCCTACAGTCAGAACTACAGTATGCTTTGGAGATCATTTTTCCAAATCAGGATCTGGTCATGCACTTTTCATCTCCTCTTACTTTGTTGCAAACCTCAAGCATCTATAATTGGGTAACTTTAATATGTTCATAATCTTAATGAAAATGTTTTCTACTGAAGTAGAATCAAGGAAGATTATTTTTAATTCTTGGTGATTGTTCCACAGCTTTTCAGACTGGATAAGAAAAGAAAATAATTTTCCATGAATACTTAAGTTGTGTCTCAAGTGTTATCTTTACATATTAGCTTGAGTCTTTCACTCTGCCCATTTTGAAGTTAGGATGAGGGAGGAGGGTTTTGGAATATGCTTCCTCTAAAAAATATACTGCCTTTAGTTCATATTTTAATCTGAGGATCAAGTGAATGGTAGAGGTCACACTGGGATAGATTAACTGATAAGTGAGTTGTAGAGATAGTAATTGCTAAGGGGTTTAGAAACAGTAAGAGTCATTTCCCACTGGGAGATAAGAGGGGTTTTTACAGAGAAGATGGTGTTTAAAATCAGTTATTAATAGTTCTATATCCTTGAAGGATAGGTAGGGTTTGAGGAGAGGAGGGCATGCTTATTATTTAAGCTTAATTGTTTTGAGATAACACATATGGGGTTTGGGGTACAAGTGAGTAGGGGTATCAATTTGCTACTCCTGTGTCAGTGCCTTTTTTTTTTTTTAAATGTCTGTTTTATCTGTTGCTCTTTTAAAAATTGAAGGTTACACTACACTTTTTACAAAAGATTTCAGTGACCAAAAGAGGTAAAAAGAAAATGTTTGGGACCCACTCTGATATGCTTCAGGTGGCAAGTATTTGTAATTAAAAGTGAAAAGTCTCTCTTGTGAAACGGCCATCTCCCGCAGTGTTATAACAGCTTCCGGCGGAGTCTGGATGTTGATGTCTTGCTTCTGACTCTGAAGCTCAGCGAGCCCTGGAGGTGTCCTGAGAAATTCTGGTACCTGCTGTTATAACCTCATCAGACCGCAAGAGGGCGAGCTTTCGACTTTCCTCTGAAGTAAATCGGGGTTTGTATATAAGAAACTTGTGATACAAAATCACAGCTGAAGAAAAACAAATAAAAGAGAGAAAGAAAAAAGAAAAAGAAAAAAAATCACAGCTGAAGAAATATATATGTGGGAAATACAGACCTATTTATCAAATCAGGGAACACACCTGTGAAACTAAAGGAAGTTTATATGGTCTAGGAAGACATCTTTGAAGCCAAGAACACCTGTGATCACCTATTAGGAGTCGTTGTTTGTAACAGATACCTCCTGGTTTTGTACTTGTAAAACCAACAGAGCATTTCAGAACATGAACATAACAAAGGAGGAGGAACAGTCGCCACATTTCTTTGAGAAGCTTGATCTACACAGATCCACCAAAACAAACATTTTCTCCATTTTCGTTTTGAACTAAAACCCATAAATGACTATTTTTAAAAATATTAATACTGAATATTGTTATTTCTTATGACCTGCTTGGGAATTTGATACATGTTGTAATATATTAATGTTAATAAGCTTGTAGCTTTTTGTAAAAAAAAACCCAAAAAACAGTGTAAAAACTCTTTATTTATTAAAAGTCAGGAAGATTTGGTGATAATGTTAGATATTTTCATGTTGTAAATAACATTACCTTCTAGGAGGGGAAACTAGGAAAATTCAGCAAATAATGGTAAGTCTATAGAATATCCATGTAAGGAGTAGGCCACTGAAGACAACAATGTTATAATTTAAGGGAATGAAAGAAAGGAGTAACCTGATTGTTTCTCTTAAGGTCAGTCTATCAACTCTAGTTCACCAGAAGGTGATCTGCAGAATGGCTGGTATTCTCTAAGGAAGAGGCTGAAAGAGGAGGCTGGTGTGTGTTGGCCATTGGGGGAGATACTCAGCTGTGGGGTGGATAATAACTTGACCAATCATACTCTGAGCACATAGGTATAAATACATTGCATTAAGACCATGTTAATTGGCATAATGTCTTTGTCACGTGAAAAGATGTCATTTCTCTGGATAAGAAGACAACTTGTCTTTTAGTATCTTTATGCAGGTAGAAAATTGTGTTCGACTTATAATATTGGCTGTAGGAAATGCTGTGTAACTGTAGTTTAATATGTTTGTACTACACATTTTAGAGGATTATACTAGTTACTTTTTGTTTGGTTTTATTTATTAAAAAGACATGTATATACAGGTCTTAAAGGGTCAGATAATTCTGTAATTTCCATACCCCAAGCTAGTTATCCTCTTTCAACATTTTAAATAGATTATTTTGGAATTTGTTTCTATATTTCTAAATAACACGATTATTTTGGTATATTGTGAGAATTTGGTTTTAGGCCTTATCTCTAGAGTACCCAGAAGGGAAGTGTTATCAGAAAGCTCTAGGTTCTGGGCTTCTAGGTTCTTGGCTGATGTCACAGAAATGAATTTAAGAACACAACCAGCAAGGGAGTAAAAAGTTTATTAAGAAAAAAAGAAAAGAATATACAATCTGAGACATAGATTGCGGGCGTGCTGCAGGGTGAGTGGCATGCATGGGGCCCCAGGTTAGGCCTTTTTAAGACCTTTACTCTTCCTCTTTCATTATGTCCGGGAGGGGCCCCAGCTGTTTGCTGTTCTGATTGGTTGCCCCGCCTGTTAGCTCTCTGGGGGGGCAGTGGGATGGCCTTTTGTTTGAAGGTATCTGGGGCTACCCCTTGACCCCGGAAAGAGTTTTCAAAGGGGATCTTTCTGGCAGCCTTCAGCTCAGGAGATTCCTGGGTTGGGTCTCACCGCCATGTTGGCTGCCTGCTGGGGTGAACTGTCTTCCCTCTTTCACTGTACTAATCTGCCTCAGAAGAAGAGGGATTAGCACTCTTTTACTTCCTCCACACCCCCAATTTGCATCTCTTTTGAATGTGTAAATGGTTTTAACATTAGGGTCATGTATTCTACTTGCCACCTAACAATAGTTGTGAGACCTTGGGCATATTACAAAATCTCTGTATGTCTCTGTTGTCTCATATGTGAAATGAATATATAAATAGTACCTACCTCATAGTGTTGAGTCAGTATATCTAAACTAATTAGGCTAGAGTATTCAGCACTATGTATTAGCTATTATTAAATTATGATTGTCTTTCCTTTTCTGTGCAATACCTTTACTTAGCTATGTACTTATCTTCAATTTATACTAAACCTTCCTTCAGTTGTGTAAATCTCTTAGTATATTTAAACACATTCAAGTATTCTATCACTTGGTTTCACAATTTTGAAGAAGTTTCTTTTAGAGTCTTCTGACCTCTTCAGGCTGGATTAGTTGCTCTCTTAAGTCTGCTGTATAGCCTTTCTCTTTTTTTTTCTTTGATCATCTCACAGCATCCTGGTGATTTCCTTTACCCTCTTGTATAATGTTTCTTTTTTAAAAAATTAGTTTTTTAAAAAGAAACTTTAGGTACATAAATGTTACATAAAAAATATAGGGGATTCCCATATGTCCCACTCACAATTTCCCACATTAACAGCATCCTTCATTAGTGTAGTACATTTATTACAATTGATGAACACATATTGAAGCGTTGCCACAAACCGTGGATTATAGTTTACATTATAGTGTACACTCTGTCCCATGCAGTTTTGTAAGTTAGGACAAAATATATGATGACCTCTATCCATCATTGCAATGTCATGCAGGACAATTCCAATGTCCCAAAAATGCCCCCATTATTACACCTATTTTTCCCTTTCCCTCCCCTTAGAATCTCTGGTGTTGTATAATATTTCTTTTTAAAGATTTATTTACTTTATCCATTTTAAACACCCCATTCCCCATTTGCTGTTTTGTGTCCATTTGCTGGGCAATTCTCTGTGTCTGTTTCCTGCCATCCCTTCTCATCCTTCTCCTCCAGTCTTCACCAGGATTCCATCCTGGAGACCCCCGATGTAGGAGAGAGGTGTTCTGCCACCTGCGCCACCTCAGTTCCTGGTTTTCAGAGCTTTCGGAGCATCTCGTCTTGTCTCTCCCCTGTTACATCATCATCTTGCTCCATGGCTCCCGGGCCCTGGCGGCTCACCGGCACACAGAGCCTGGCAGCCCATGCACCTTCTATATATATATATATATATTTTTTTTTTATTTTACCGGGAGGTCCTGGGGATCGAACCCAGGTCCCTCCATATGGCAGACGGACGCCCAACCATTTGAGCCGCATCCGCCCCCCTATAATATTTCTTGACCCCTTGATCCTTTGCCACCCTCTTTCTTCTCCCTTGTTTTGGTGGAGGACATTCTCTAGTAGCTTTCTGAAAGAGGGTTCATGGAGATGAATATTTTGAGACCTGTCATTTGAAAATGTTGTTGTTCTGTCTTAATTCGTATTTTTAGGTTATTTCTCAGGGACAGGTCATGTTGACCAGATAACTATCTTGGAATCTCCTGCCTGCTGCCAGTGTCCTAGGACATTAAAGGAAAAGAAAGCTATCAGGTTTGAGAACTCAGAATGTAAATTTTAGCTTAACTCCCCCCCCATCTTCTGTATGCATTCTCTGCCCTTAATTTCTGTGAAGTGTCTCCCAGTCCAGAGACCCTCTGTTTTATCCTTTACAGAGAATAAACCTCAAGTCTTCTGCTGGAGTGGGTACTGGCCATTGCCTGACTGTGCTGTGTAACAGAGTGGATCTGAGATTTTATCCAGATGTGGTTTTTTTTTTTTTTTTTTTAAAGTAGTTTTATTGAGATATATTCACAGACCATACAGTCCACCCAAAGTCTTTTAGTATAATCACGGGATTGTGCATTCATTACCATAATCAATTTTACAACATTTTCATTACTCCGCATGTTTTTTTAATAGACTTTAGACATTTATCCACTTTTCTCTTTGTCCCACATTTACCTCCACTTCCAGAGATACCTTGTGTTACAGCTTCCATGTTGTAAATTAAGCCCTTTAGTTTTCTTCTCTGCCAGTTTAGCTGATCCAACAAAGCTATTGCACATGCTTCTCTTTCCTTTTTCTTTCTTTCTTCCTTCCTTCCTTTTTTTTTTTTTTTTTTTTTTTTGTAGATACTGGGGATTGAATCCAGGACTTTGTACATGTGAAGCATGTGCTTAACCACTGAGCTACACCTGCTCCATGCTTCTCTTTTCTTACTTAAGATTTTTTTGCTCTTGTCTCTGCTTCCATTTTATGTATCCATGACTTTCCTCTTGTTTTAGTGGGTTTCATGAGGAAGTTGAATACATTCACATCTTCAATCCCCCATCTTTAATTTGGAGTTTGCCTAGTGCATTTATTAGCCAAAGGAGTGCTGATGCAAAATATCAGAACTCTTTTGGCTTTTTTAAAGGGTATTTATTTGGGGTAGAAGTTACCAGGCCATAAAGCATAAGTTGTTTCCCTCACCAAAGTCTGTTGCCACATGTTGGAGCAAGATGGCTGCTGACGTCTGCAAGGGTTCAGGCTTCTTCCTTAGCTCTGTGGTCCCAGCTTCCATTATCAGTTGTAGGCTGAGATAAGTCTCGTCTCTCTCTGGGCTCAGCCGCTCTGCTCTCTCCACAGGGCCAGCTGTAAACTATCAGGTAAACGGCTCAACTCTCTTCCCGGGGCCTCTGCCATGTCTAATGGAGCCTTCTCTCTTTCCTCATGTATCTGCTTCTCTGTGTATTTACTTCCCAGGGCTCCAGCACTAAAACTCCAATTAACCCCTCTGTTGTTTAGTTTCTCTGTGAGTCCCCACCCATCAAAGCCCTAATCACAACTCAAATCAAGTAAAAGTGAATCCAGTACAATCTAATACACCCAGAGGAACAGACCAGTTTATAAACATAATCCAGTATCTATTTTTGGAATTTATAAACAATATCAAACTACCACACTTTAATTCTCAAATCAATCTGGAAAATAAGTACACTCCTCATACTGTATTTTCAGAGAGATTTACCTTTTTACAAAAGAACAAAAATTTGAAAACTAAACTTGCATTATTGAAGGAATAGTACTAAAAAGTATAATTTATTAATATGGACCTGTTTATAAACACAGAAACATTATGACTGCCTAATTTTAGTAAAGTCAGATTTGTTTATTTCTCTGTTGAGAGATTACAGAAAAGGAAAAATCCTTTTTATTGAAATTTGATTGTTTTAAGTTTTTTTTTTGATAGCTCTTAAAACTTGAGGGTTTTAAAGTTGTACCTCAATCTAAAACACTTAGACTGAGAAGTAAAGTTCACTAAATCAATTCTATTTCAAAAGGATTTATCAAATTCTAAAGTCTTTGGTACTGAAGTGACCATCCTACTTATTCCTTATATGTAGATGGAGATAGTGACTGTGACAGTTTGAAGTTATTTTGTGTTTTAATTTCATGATAATCTTAGAAATCTGTATTTTTAGTATTATTAACTTTATTAGAAAACAAAGTAATATGAGCTTGTTGCCAAGAATGTAAAGGGACCCCTCCCTTTTATTCCTAACAGTTTGCTATGTATCCCTGAAGAATTTTCAAGGTCATAGTACATCTATTAATCAAAATTTTGGATTCAGCAGAGGTGCTTTGTTTTCCCCAGTCTGTGCTTGATGACATGGGTTCTATAGTGCCTAATAAAGAAGTAATTACTACCCATAAGAGTTAGAATTAGCATAACTTAAAATAATGTAAGCTCTGGATGGAATCGTTTTGTTTTTTTTTGTGGAATGTTTATTAACTAAGAGTAAATATGATCCTGTTTGATGCTAGTCTTATGTTTCGAACCTTGATTTCATCCTTTTGCCAATTTTTAGCATATGCCGAGAAATGTTTGAATATTTCTCATTTTTATGCTTTAAAATTTCTTAAAATTTTTATTTAGCTTTTTCTCTTAAATCGCTGCCTCTTTTTTTGTTGTTGTTGCCTTTATCTTATCTGCTTGTCCCATCCCCCCCCATTTTTGTTGCTTGCATGTTTTTTAAAGGTCTTCAACAGTGACAGTGATTCTGAATGTAAAGCTAGCAAAATAATTAATGTCGAGTCCTTCTAATTCCTTCATTTAAGTTCTAAAGTTGAGTTTGAGTTCTAAAATTTGGAGGGAAGGGTGAGACTTTTTCAGCATTGACATTTTTCTGTCAACTTTCCTGAGATTGATTTCTCAACATTTTATTTCAAGTAGTAAAACAATCTATATTTGTTAATAACTAAGCACCTTTAAAATGTTGAGAAAAATATTACATTCCCAGTCCTTTCAAAGGGTCATCACTTCCATTGGGCCCTGCTGGTCTTCATATATGTGCCTAAAGATGTTCATTCATACCAATTGTCATACATTTATGATTGTAATGCTCGTATGATTCTTTGCTTGATTTTTAAAATTATAGCCTTTGTCAGATTGTCCAAAGGGACTTTAATCTCCCTTTACCCACCAAATATCAAAAATCAACTGTCTTAGCACTTAGCATCTTAGGCAACCTGTGCTTAAGACAAATGCAAAAAAATAGATAAGTATATACATACAATAGAGATATGCAAAATAAATAAGTTTTTCTGTGGGAAATATTTATAGTACCATTAATTTGAGGAAAAACATTAATAATATCTAAAATATTCCATCTACTTTTAAATTAGCATACATTTTTCCAGATAGTGTTTCTTGGTAATGTGTTTATATATATATTAACAGACACACACACACACACCTATACACATGAAGATGTGATGTTCGGTTACATGGTAGATTCTAGACTTATCTTTTTTAAGGGAGTCCATCATATTTCTATTTTCTTTCTTTGTTTTTCTTTTGTTTTTAAAATTATACTGTAAGTTTGAGTTCTGTTTCCTGATTGAGGACCCTTTGATAGGACTGGGAATGTAATCTTTTTCTCAGAGATTACACAATCTTGTAGTTATACCTCTCTCTCTATATTAAAATTCATAGAACTGTTCACCCATCCCCCAAAAGTCTTATTTTATTGAATTGGGTAGTGTGATTTCCCTAATTTTATTCTTTTGCAGAATTGGTTTAGCTATTCCAAGTTCCTTTGCCTTTCCATATAAATTTTAGTATCCGCTTTTTTTATATCTAAGCGTAAAACTTATAGATGAATGTGGGGGAGAATTAAAATCTATTTTGTTTAGTCTTCCAATCCTTGAACAGGCTCTCTCTCCATTTATCTAGGTCATCTTTGATTTCATTCATCAGTGTTTTTTAGTTTTCAGCATACAGATCCTATACGTGGTTTGTTAAATTTATATCTATTTATTCTATTTCTTTGGGGATGATTGTAAATGGTATCATTTTTGTTTAAGGTTTTCAATTATAGATGGCTAGTATATAGAAGTAGGATTTGTTTTTTGTGTGTGTGTTACCTTGTATATGTGACCTTGCTAAACTTTTTTTTTTTTTAAGATTCCTTTGGATTTCTACAAAGATAATCATGTCATCTTTGAATAGAGGCAGTTTTATTTCTTCCTTTCCAGTCTGCATGTCTTTTATATATTTTTCTTGCCTTGTTGCATTGTTTAAGACTTCCAGTGTGATGTTGAAATAGGAATGTTGGGAATGGACATCCTTGCTTCCTTCCTGATCTTAGGGCAAAATAAGTCAGTCTTTTAACATTAAATATGATGTGATTCTGTAGGCTTTTTGTAGATGCCCTTTATCAAGTTCTTTTATGGGAGGTGTTCTTTTATGCTTTCTGGAAGAGATCATATTGAATTGGTGTTATTTCTTTGTCTTTTTTTTTTTTTTTCTTTTAAGATTTATTTTATTTATTTCTCCCCTTCCCCCCTTGTTGTTTTGTGTTCGTTGTCTGCTCTCTGTGTGTTCTTCTATGTCTGCTTGTCTTCTCTTTTGGCAGCACTGGGGACTGATCCTTGGACCTTCCGGAGTGGAGAGAGGCCCTGAACCTCTTGCGCCACCTCAGCTCCCTGTTTGTTGCGTCTCCTATTGTCTCTTTTTTGTTATGTAATCTTGCTGCGCCTGCTTGCTTTCACCAGGAGGTCCTGGGAATCGAACCCTGGACCCTCCTATATGGTAGACTGGAGCCCAATCACTTGAGCCACATCCACTAACCGGTGTTATTTCTTTAAATGTTTGGTGGACTGCACTAGTGAAATCATCTTTTTAACTACATCCTCAATTTTAAAAATAATTTAAGGGTTATTCAAGTTATATATTACATCTTCGTTGAGTTTTGGTAGTTTGAATTGTTCAAGGAATTGGTCCATTCCATCTGAGTTATCAAATTAAATGCATGGTATTCTCATTTTTTAGTGCCTGTGGAGTCTGTAGTGTTAGTCTTGCTTTCATTCCTTATATGTTAATTTGTGCCTTTTCTTTTCTTTTTTTTCTTGGTGAGTCTTGCTAGAAGTTTATCAACTTTATTGATTTATTTCAAAGAGTCAGCTTTTGGTTTTATTTTTCTCTATTTCCTTTTTGTTTGTAATTTCAGATTTCTACTCTATTTTTTCCTTCTACTTTATTTTATTTTGCCCTTTTTCTTATTTTTTAAGATTGTGGCTTAGGTTATTGATTTGAGACCTTTTCTAACACAAGCGTTTAATTCTACAAATTTCTCTCTAAGTGCTGTTTTATTTGAATCCCAAACATATTAATATGTTGTATATTCACTTTTGTTCAGTTCAAAATATTTCTTAATTTCCCTTGAGTCTGCCTCTTTGACCCATGGATTCTCTTAGAATTCTGTTGTTTAATTTCCAAGTATTTGGAGATTTTTTTTTCTGTTATCTTTATGTTATTGATTCCAAGTTTAATTCCTTATGGTGAAAGAACATAGCTTGTAGGATTTCAAATCTTTTTAAATTTGCTAAAGTTTGTTTTATGACCCAAGATATGATCTATCTTGGTGAATGTTTCAGGTGCACTTGAAAATAATCTATATTCTGCTGCTGTTAGATAAATTGCATAACTTTGATCCAGTTTCATGTTGTTCAGTTTTTCTATATCCTTGCTCATTTACTGTGTAGTATTTTTAAAATTTTTGTTCTGTTACCATATATACAACTTAACATTTATCTTTCTGTCTGTCTGTCTATCTATCTATTTTTAGGAGGTACTGGGGATTGAACCCAGGACCTCATACATGGGGAGCAGGCACTCAACCACTGAGCTCCATCTGCTCCCCTGTCTAGTATTTTTTAAGATCCTAACACTAATTGTGGGTTTGTCATTCTACTTTCACTTCTTTTATTTCTTCATGTTTTTTGAAGTTATGACATTAGATCCATACGTACTTAGGACTGCTGTGTATTTTAGGTAATTGACATTTTTTTAAAGAATTATGTAATTTTCTCCTTTATCCCTGGTAAGTTTTTGTTATCTTCATGCCGCCCATTTAAAAAAAAAATCTTTTTATCTTTTCAAGTGGGATAATTTCTTTTTAAAATAATTATTATTAAAGTAGTTGTAGGGAAGCGGATGTGGCTCAAGCGATTTAGATCCCGTCTACCACATGGGAGGTACCGGGTTGGGTTCCCAGTTCCTCCTAAAGAAGACAGTGAGCTGATGTGATGGGCTGGCATGGCAAGCTGACGCAACAAGATAACACAACAAGAAATGAAGGAGGAAAACATAATGAGAGACAAAGCAAAGCAGGGAGTGGAGGTGACTTAAGTGGTTAGGCGCCTCCCTCCCACATGGGAGGTCCCGGATTTGGTTCTTGGTGCCTCCTAAAAAGACGACTAGCACACAACAAACAGACACAGCAAATGCAAACAATGAGGGGGGTAGGGAGAAATAAATAAATAAAATAAATAATAATAACAAAAAGTAGTTGTAGGTTTACAGAAAAATGCAAAAAATACAGAGTTCCCATATACACCACCTCCCCACAGGATTCCCTATTAACACTTTGCATTAGTATGTACCTTTGTTACAATATTATCATTGTTGTACTACTAAAGTCCACAGTTTACATTAAGGTTTATTGTTTATATTGTAAAGTCCTATGGTTTTTAAAAGTTTTTATTCAAGTAACATATATACAACCTAAAATTTACCCCTTTAATCACATTCACCTATATAATTTAGTGATGTTTAATTACATTCACAATGTTGTGCTACCATCACCGCCATCTGTTATTAAAATTTTTCCATTACCCCAAACAGAAGACCTTTACCAATTAAGCTTTAACTCATCCTTCCCTACTCGACTAGCAATTCCCTGGTCCCTGGCAACCTGTATTCTAGTTTCTGAAACTGTAAATTTGCTTATTCAGATTTTTTCATATCATTGAGATCATACAATACTTGTCCTTTTGTGTTGGCTTATTTTATTCAACATGATATCTTTAAGGTTTATTCATGTTGTTGCCTTTATCAAAACAGCTTGATGTGATGTGTCTGGGTATGGTTCTCTTCAAGTGTATCCTGTTTGGGGTTTGGGTTTCTTGAATGTGCTTCATATTTATATCTTTCAATAAATTTGGGAAGTTTTTTGCCATTTCTTTGAATACTCCTTCTGCTTCTTTCTCCCCTTGTCCTCCTTCTGGGTCTCGCATAGTATGTTTATTGGTACGCTTGATTTTGTCCCACAGGTCTCTTAGCTTCTTTTTCTTTTTTTAATTTATTTTTTAAAAGATAATTAGATTACATAAATGTTACATAAAAAATATAGGGATTCCCATATGCCCTGGTCCCCATACCTCCTACGTTTTCCCACATAAACAACATCCTTCTTTTGTGTGGAACGTTCATTGCAATTGATAAATGCGTTTTGGGGCATTGTTACTGAGCATGGATTATAGTTTACATTGTAGTTTACACTCTCTTCCATACAATTTTGTACGTTATAGGAAGATAAATAATGGCCTATATCTGTCATTGAAGTGTCATTCAGGACGATTCCCAAGACCCGAAAATACCCGTATCATATCTATTTTTCCCTCTCCTTGTTAGCCTCTTTCACTTTTTTTCTTTCTTTTTCCTTTCTGTTCCTCAGCCTTGTTATTTCAAGTGTATTTTCTTCAAGTTTACTGATCTTTTTTTCCTTTCTTTTGCCAGTTATAATATGCTGTTGTAACTTTTAGGGGAATTTTTCATCTCCGTTACTGTGGTCTTCAATGCCAATATTTCTGTTTTACTTTTTAAAACTTCCCTCTCTTTATTAAGATTTTCATATTGTTCATGCATTGTTTTGCTGTTATCCTTTAGTTCTGTCTCTGTGTTTTGCTTATCTTCTTGAGCATATTGAAGACCATTTTTTTTCCAGTCTTTGTCCTGTATGTCTGGTCTTTTTCGTTGATGGTGTCTCAACTTTTATATTTTTCCTTTGGATTGGCTATTGCCTGTTTTTTTGTTTTGTAATCTTTTGTTTTACACTGTACATTTTAATATTTTAATGTGTTAACTCTGGCATTTTGTCCCTGAGCTGCCTGTTCCTTAAGTTTGTTTCTTGCCAGTGATATGCCAGAAAGCTCAAAACAGAGCAATTCAACAAACACCTTTGCACATTGTATGAGTTGGCTGACTTTCTCCTTTAGAGTTTAGCCTTTCCATTAAGAAGATCAGACTGAGGCAAAAAATGATGTGCAGGGTTTTCTCTTTTTTTTTTTCTGAGCCTGAGTCTTGTCCTGGGATTTGGCTTGTTTGTGCCTTAGGAATTCTTCCACTTATAGGAATTGGAAGGTTCCCTCTACTCCCTATGAAATAGACTTCTCCCATTCTCCAGAGCTCTCTATTGTATGTTTTAAAGTAGTTAGTCCTTTGCCCTAGTCTATTTCAACTTAATTATTCTTAAATTGGTTAAGCTGCTTTTAGCCTGCAGTGCAGGTTCTGGCAGGATGAGCCAGAGACAAATTTCCTGATTCATTCTTTCAGCCTGCCACTTGATATATTGGCACTGATACACAGGCATCCCAGTGTGTAAGGAAGGGTTATTCTATTCCCTTTAGAACAGAGCTATGGACCCATAATGGGAGCACAGGCCAGCTTTACATGGAGGAGGGGGTAGAGAGAGTGGCTAGCAAGGGCACCAGGAGCTTCTCCTTCCATTTTGAAATTTGTGTTTTCTTAATTCAGCGCTCAGTGAGGTACTGTAACCCTTTAACTGTTTTCCAGAGTTTGGAGAAGATGGCTCTGCCAATTTTTGCTAGTTGTTCAAAGATTCTATGTGGGAATGCTACCCTGCAGCATCTTACATCTCTATCTTGGTCTACCAAAAGTTGGGGTACTTTCTTTTCATTAAGTCCTTTTTCTTTGATAGCTATTCTGCTATTTAGCCCATCCAGTTACTTTTTAAATTTCATTCATTGTATTTTTCAGTTTTAAAATCTTCATTTGATTAAAAAAAATTTTTTTTTATTGTGGATAAAAATCAAAATTTTCACAATACATACCAATATTTGTAAAATGATACATAAATATCATATGCATATATGTGTTCACTTGATTTTGCTTTATATGTTTTCTTTGCAGTGACTTGCTATTTTTCCTTTGGTTTCAAAAGTATTGTTGATAGCTTGTTAGAACATTTTAATAATAGCTAATTTAACTTCTTTCTTAATTCCATCATCTGTGTAATTTATTGTTGGTGTCTGTTGATTTTTCTCCATTCTTTGGTTCTTCATATGCAGAATAATTTTGGATTGTATCTGGAGGTTTTGAATATTATATGATGAGACCTTGTGTCTTTTTTAAAATCCTGTGGAGAATGTTGATATTTTTGTTTAAGCAAGTTATTATCATTAGGCTGGAAGTTCCAGTCTTGGTTCAGTATTAAAAGGCTTTGCTGTGGTATTCATATCTGTCCCAGGACTTCTAGACCAAGATGATGGTCTGTCTTTTAATTGTATTGTCACAACTATCAGTATGCTGAATAAGATCAGGTCCACATATGTGCAGTTCAGTGCTGAGCTAGGATTTTATGAACACCTTCATGGGTTACTTTCTGGAGCTTTTTCTTCTCCATGATCTCCTTGATACTTTCTGGTTCCTTAGGAATCCTCCTTTTGGCTCTCTAGCCAGAAAGCTGGGGCTTTTCTACCCTATTCCTAGCTGCTAAAACAAATATCATACAGTTCGTTGGCTTTGACAGTGGGAGCTTATTGGCTCACCATTTTGAGCCTAGGAGGAGTCCAAAATCAAGTCATGAGTCAGGTGATACTTTCTCTCAGAAGACTGTGTTCTCTGGCTTGCTTTTGGCCATCCTTGGTCCTTGGCCTTTCTGTCACATGGCAGTGCACATGGCACTGTCTTTTCCTTGTTTTCCTGGATCACATTGACTTCCAGCTTCTGCCTGTTCCCCATGGCTTCTCTCTCCATCTGGGTTGAAACTCTGTTTATAAAGGACTCCAGTAATCTGGATCAATGCCCAGCCTGGTTCACTGGAGCCACATTTTACCTGAAGTAACAACTTAAACAGATCTTATTTATAATGGGTCCATCCACCAGAATGCAGACCAATACTAAGAATATGTCCAAACTGGGGTCACAGTTCAATCCACCATACCCTACTTTGCTGCATACTTCCATGGCTGTATCATGTTTGTGGTCAGATGGCAAGGGGACAGAGAGAAAAGAGCACTAGTGTTTGGCCCCACCTTCCCTAGATCACACCTTCACTGATCAGAGAAGAATGATGCCTCTCCCTCAGAATTTTGACTTCTGCTAGTGCACCCACAAGATGCTTTGTGACTGGCATGTGAGGGAACAGAGAAATGAAAAATGAATTTCTGTGCTCTAAGCTTTAGGAGACTCCTTTTCTTGAGCCAGAAGTAGAGCATTTCTCCTGGAGTGCTCCCTATTTGTGCCCTGGTGGCCACTTCTGCGTTGGTTGGGGGATTTTATTGGGTAGAAAAAAGGAAACTCACCACTAGTTCAGTGGTAGTTTGAATTCTGACCTTCTTTCCTAACTTGCCTGCAACTATTTACTTTTCAGGATCCTAAAATAGCTGTGCCATACACTCCAGTTTTTTAAATGGTTGGTTTAAATCTGTGATGTCTGTTCCCTTTGTAGCCTGTGGCCAACGATGTCTCAGCTCAGTGTTTTTTTTTTTGTTTGCTTTTATTTTTAAGCCTAGCCTTCTATGGTTTGCCTTTGTTTCTTCATACCCTAGTGTTCCACCAATGTTTGGGCATAAGTTGTGCTCAAATACCTTGAGCCAGTAAGTAGGCTTCGTTCTTTGCCATGATGTGTGTGTAGGCACATTCAAACTTCAGGATCTATCAGACTCTTGAATATTCTTTCTGAATGTACAGATTCTGTAGGTCTGGGATGCTTGCCAGATACAAAGTCCACAGTAACCACTAACCATCTAATTGCACAGTGATTTTCATAAGCTAAGAATTTGGGCCAGTATTGGTTGATACACACACACAGACACAACACACAGAAGTTACAAATAATTATCTTGGGTGCCTCATCTTTTAAAATTTAAAGTATCAGTTTCTTTTTGAAATAAAATACATAGCTGATGGTAATTAGAATTGAGCACTTATTGGCCACACATTTTATACAGTTGTTTTCTGTACTTTACAGTAGAGGAAAGTGGAACTTCGTGACACTAGGATTTTATTCCAGTGTCCTACAAATCCATGCTTTTAGCCACTTCCCTAAACTTAGTTTTAAAATAGAATGTTTTAGAAAAACTTGTGGATTTTGTGTTGTCTTTACTCATAAATCCATTGTGGGATTAGGAGTCATCCCTACTAATTTGTAGGTAATTTTTTTTTTTTTTAATCATTAAAAGCAATTATGTGAAGATACTAATTTCTTGTAACATTCGCCGCACCCCCCCCCCCGCCGCTCTGAGATGGCTCCCTCGTCTGTTTGCTTGTTGTTTTTTTGCTCATTGTCTATTTGTTTCTTCTTTAGGAGGCACTGGGAACCTGGGACCTCCCATGTGGGGGGGTGGGCGCCCAGCTGCTTGAGCCACATCCGCTCCCTGCATTTCTTGTTTTTTTTTCCCCCCTGCATTTGTTTTTGCTTGCTCCCTGCTTGTTGTCTTGCTCGTTGTTTTTTGCTTGATGTCTGCTTGTTGTCCATCTTCTTTAGGAGTCACCAGGGACCTCCCATGTGGGGGGCAGGCACCCAACTGCCTGAGCCACATCTGCTCCCATCTTGTATCATTTTAAATGCGTCTTTATCCCTCCACTTTGATGGTTCCTCCCGCCCACCGTTTAAGTTAGTATGTGAACTTATTTTGTTTTCAGAATGAGCCAGTTGGGATAGAGATGTTATTTTATTTATGGAAATGTGTATCAGCTTCTGTGAGGGTAAAAAAAGATGCTGTGTGATGCATAGCTCCTTCCAAAAGTATTTTGTTCACATAACCTGTTTAGGAGAGTTTTATAAATAGGTTATAGGAGATTGCTAACTATCTAAGGAAGTCCTCATTTTGTATGATTTTCATATGCATAAGTTTAGTTACCCTAGATCAGTTAAATTAAACCAGCCCCCCAACAACACAGGTCAGATTACAGTTACCTCAGTATATTAACTTGGAGTAATTACATAAAGTACAAACCTCACTGCTAGCTCTTAAGTCCCCAGATCACTATGTAAATAACAGATGTGCATCTTCCTCAGTGACCAATCATAGCTCTTCTTTCCTAGCCTATTAGTGATTGGTCATTTCACATCTGTTACTCAGTTCAAATTCTGACTGCAAACTATAGAGTTGTGTTGCTTTCTTGTCTCCTAGTGATAACTCCACATGATATTTTATAAAAATGTATAGTCGAAGACGGAATTAGCTAACTAAGATGAAAGTACAGCAAAGAAACCATAAGTGATCATGCTGGAAGTGAAATTTGACTCAAACAAATGTTGTAAAAGAAATAGCTGACCATGCGTATGTTGAAATCTCTGCCTTTCTAGAGAATATAGGTATGCACCCAGAGGAATCCAGTGAAGTTGAACTCATTTAACATATATGAGGAAAGTGCTTGTAAGGAAAGGGTGACAATGTCCCAGAGGAAGTGACATTAGCCTAAACTTCATATGAAAGGAACCCTAGAGGCATTAAAAGTGCAAAGCATAAAATTTAGAAGGTGATCCAAACCTAGAAAGAAGTTTGACAGTTCATCAAGCATAAAATGATGTTAGCTCTATATTGTAAATTATATGAAGGTAAGCACTATTCAAACTGCTCTTGATGGGCTTTTTTTACGAAGTAGTGAAACACTTTAATTCTCAATGTTTTAAGTTACAGTGTACTAAATAAGTATTAGTTTTACCAATTTTTTCATTTTCCCTTGCATTTATAATTGACAGAGTTTTTAATGTTTGGACATTTTAAAGGTTATAGAACAATCATAAGTTTTCCCATTGATTGTGAAGAGTGCTTTGCATGGTTACAGCTTGCATGGTCATTTTTGCAGCCCAGCACTACCCTGCAAAGTAATGACCACCTGTATTAAAAACCAGATTTATGGAATTCTTCAAGGCCATTCTGCCTATTATTTAGAGAAAGGAGTTTTAACTTTGGGTTCATGGATAGACATCAGGGATGCCTGAATCCAAGTCTTTTATCAACTTGTTCCTTGGCTTAAAATCCTCTAATGGCTTTCTTTTGCTAATTAGAAATCTGTAACATGATCTGGCCTCTTGCCTATATCTGTAGCTCTTGTCATCTGCCTCTTCTCATAGCACTGTACAGTTTCCTTTTTAGTACTAATGACTTAAATTATGCAGTTAATTTATGTAATTATGCTGTGTAATATTTGTCCTACCAGAATAGGCAGGGAGCCCCCCCCTTATAGAGTTTACTACTGACTGCCTAGCAACTAGCAAAGTGCTTTGGTCCTAAAGTATACTCAGTATTTGTATGAACGAATGAATGAATAGAATTGTTATGTGCATAGTTATATGTGGACTTTTCTTTTTTTCCTGTGGATGAGAGTCATTGCTTTTCCTAGATTCTCAAAAGGTTTAGCTATCAAAGAAAGTTAAAAATAATTTTGCTATTAGGACTCGATAGAGTGAAATGGATGCTCAGCCTAGAAGGTAACATTAAAAATTAAAGATATTAGTCTCAAATTGCATTTGAAAATCTGGTTATATAAGATATGATCTATTGTCATGAACAAGTATTTTAAATTATTACATTGTGGAACATAAAATTCACTTTTTTTTTTTTTTAAAAAAAGATTTATTTTATTTACTTACTTCTGCCCCTCCTCATTGTTTGCACTCCTGTCTGCTCTCTGTGTTAGTTCGTTGTGTGCTCTCTGTGTCTGCTCCTCTTCTTTTTTTTTTTTTTTTTAAGTAGGCATTGGGAACCGAACCCAGGACCTCCCATGTAGGAGGGGGGTGCACAGTCGCTTGAGCCACCTCCCCCGCTGCTCATTGTGCCTCTCATTGTGTTTCCTCGTCGCATCATCTTGTTGTGTCATCTCGTCGCGCCAGCTCGCTGTCTTGCTTGTCTTCTTTAGGAGGCACCGAGAACTGAACCTGGGACCTCCTGTGTGGTAGGCAGGAGCCCAACTGCTTGAGCCAAAATTCACTTTTAAAAAGGTTATCTGTGGTGGGTTATATTAATATATTAATATATATTAATATAATAGTATTTTAATGATCTCTATCATTTGCATAAGATAAATGGCAGCAGGGTAGCGTTTTGCGCTCACTGCTCTCTGTGTATTCTTCTGTGTCTGCTTGTCTTCTCTTTAGGTGGCACTGGGAACAGATCCTGGGACCTTCTGGAGTAGAGAGAGAGGCTCAGTCTCTTGCGCCACCTCAACTCCCTGCTCTGCTGCGTCTCTTATTGTCTCTCTTCTTTGTCTCTTTTTGTTGTGTCATCTTGCTGCGCCAGCACTCCTACGCGGGCCAGCACTCCACGTGGGCCAGCTTGCTTTTCACCAGGAGGCCCCGGTAATCAAGCCCTGGACCTCCTATATGGTAGATGGGAGCCCCATCGCTTGAGCCACATCCACTTCCATAAAAATTTCCTCTTTTAACCACATTCAACTATGCAGTTTAGTGCTGTTGATTACTAACCATAATGTGCTACCATCACCACCATCCATTTTCAAACCTTTACCATCAACCTGTATAGAAAATCTATACAAGTTGTGCATCAACATCTTATTCTCTAGCCCCAGTCTACCTCCTGGTAGCCTATATTCTAGATTCTGACTCTATGAGTTTGCTTATTATAATTAGTTTGTAACAGTGACATCACACAATATTTGACCTTCTGTGCCTGGCTGATTTCACTCAACATAATATCCTCAAGGTTCATCAATGTTGTCACATGCATTAGGACTTCATTCCTTTTTATAGTTGAATAATATTCCATCGTATGTGTATACCACATTTTGTTTACCCAATCATTCGTTGATGGACACATAGGTTGCTTCCATCTTTTAGCAATTGTGAATAATGCTGCTATGAACATCAGTGTGCAAATATTTGTTTGAGTCCCTGCTTTCAGTTCTAGGTATATACCTAGTAGTGGGATTGCAGGATCACATGGTAATTCTGACTTAGCTTCCTGAGGAACTGCCAAACTGTCTTCAACAGAGGCTGCACCATTTTACATTCCCATCAGCAGTGAATTAGTGTTTCTATTTCTCCACATCCTCTCCAACATTGTTGTTTTCTGTTTATTATTTTTTATTTTTAATAATGGCCATTCTGCTAAGTGTGAAATGATATCTCATTGAGGTTTTGATTTGCATTTCCTTAATAGCTAAGTGATGTTGAGCATCTTTTTCATATGCTTTTTTAGCTATTTGTATTTCCCCTTTGGAGAAATGTCTATTCAAGTCTTTTGCCCATTTTTAAATTGGGTTGTTTGCCTTTTTATTGTTGAGTTGTAGTAGTCTTAACTTTCTTTGAAATATTTGTTTGTCATGCTTTTACTTTCTAAGAACTTGCAGTTTCTTCCATAATTAGTTGTAAAATGGAATCATAGGTTTTGGAGCTGAAGGAAATCCAAAAGATCATATGTTAATCCCTCTTTGCCCAGAAATCTCTTCTATAATGTTCCTGACAGATTGTTTCTCATTTTCATGGTCTTCTGCTTCTGCACATCCTAATTTCAGTGATATCAGGAAGGAGGATGGCCGTGATGAAGGTAAAAGACGGTGTTTGGTGCTTTTTTAACACTTGAAGTAGCTTTGGAATTTAGTAGGGTAGAAGTAGGGCCAAGAATCTGCCCTTAGTTTTTTCAGGGAAAACTATTCAGAGCAGCGTTGTAATATAAGCTGTATTAGTACCTAGGAGATATGTAAGCCATTTTAGCCACACGTGATTCTCAATGGGCAAACCTTTAGTTGATGTATTCTAAGCTGGCATAATGAAAAAAGAAGGAAGAGAAAGAGGTTGAAATTGCTTGACTGAAGTTCCATTTCTTAAAATGTTATGTGCTTTTGCCCTCCCTATTTAAACATTATCATGAATAATTGAGAGTTAACGCCATTAATAAGTACATGTAAGTGGAAAAAGCTGTAGAAAGACTATGTAGTCCTGTACCCTGTTTCAATTTAAAATGTGTGCCCTGATGTCTTGTTAGTTATTGTGTTAGTTTCCTATTGCTGCTATAATAATAAATTATTACAAACTGGGTGACTTCAAACAGTATTCTTGAGGCCAGATGTTCAAAATTGGTTTCACTGAGCTGAAATCAAGGTGGTGGGAGGGCTCAACCTCCCTCGGGAGGCTAGAGGGAGAATCCATTCTGTGCTTCTTTCAGCTTCTGTTGACTTGCCAACATTCATTGGCTTCTGGTCGCAGCACTCCATTGTCTGCCTACTGCCTCCTCCTCTTTTCTCTGTGTGAAATCTCCCTTTGCCTCCTTCTTACAAGGACACTTATGAAGGAATTTAGGGCCCATCTGGATAATCCACAATATTCTCCCCATCACAAATCCTTCATTCAATCGCCTCTGCAAAGATCATTTTAGACCCCTTTTCTAAAAAAGGACACATTTGCAGGTTCCAGAGATTAGGACTGATATCTTTGGGTATCTACTCTTCAAGCAACTGCATTTACCATTGCTACCCTGAGATACTGCTCCCCGCCCCACGTCCTTTTTATCTGTTATTAAACAAGTGAGTGACTGATTAAATGTCATTGTTCTTTGAATTTTTGTTTATCACAATCCAATGTGATTGCTAACTAATACATTTTTCAAAAATAAAGATGTGGAATTTTTTCTGCTGTCTTTGATATTTTCTTCTATAATGAAGATTCTTGAGGTGGACAGTTAGGGACTGGAACAGCAGGCACACAGTATCTATCATCAGGGGTTCTGGCCTCTTTTGATGTTCTTACTGTGTTCTTAGGTTGCTTTGTGGTCAAGGCTGCTGCTTTACCTCAGCAGCTCTAGTTTTGAAGCAGGAAGCAAGGGAAGGGGAAATGGTGGAAAATAGGTGCCAGAAGAATCTTTCTCTTTTCTAAGAAGCTTTGCTGGAAGCCTCACCCAACAACCAGGCTTACATTTTGTTGGCTAGAGTAGGTCACACGGATACCTGTATCATCAAGGTGGGTGGGGGTGTTTTTAGCGGGGCATGTTACAGCTCCAGCTATAGCAGGATTTTGTTGGTGGTAAGGAAAGGGGAATCTGGTTGCTAAATAGACAGCTTACAATCTCTCCCAGAAAGCAATAATGAAAATATTTTACATTCCTGAATACAACTAGGAAAAGGCTTTTGTGTATATAGTCACATTAATCTGTGCTCGTTCAACATATATTGAGGGCTTATTAAATGCCAGGCATAGTGATAAGCACGGTCTTCCACATAGCCATATATTGCTAGTTGCTGTGTGCTGTGTTATAAGCTATATTATCTTCTTCTGGTGATAGCAGACCTACTTCATAGGTGGTATCAATCTCACTATTTTATAGATGAGGCAACTGAGGATCCTTGAAAATGGACATTCATTTCTACCATTTCCTGACTAGTAAAATAAGATAGATTTGGGTCCTAGATCTGCCACTTATGGTTCTATTATATGATAGACACATTACCTAGCTTTTTTTTGCCTGCCTCAGTTTTTGACACTTGTAAAATGGGATAATGTCACTTACCTTGCAGGGTTTTGTGAGGATTAAATGAAATACAGCAACAGGCATGTAGTGCAGATACTCAGTAAATGGTAGCTGCTTAAGTTGTTGTCAGCATTGTTGTCTTCATCATTATAGTTTAGCATTGGCTTTTTAAAAAATTCCATAATAGGTGTGGTAGTACTGAAGAAATTGCTTACTCCCATTTTGGTTCTTGTGGCTTTTGGTTAATAATATCCCTCTCTTTTGTGGCAGAACCATAGATAAATTTTTTAAAACCAACTTCTTGTAACTGTAGGGTGGGGAGGATCCAATCTTTTTGGCAGTTGTGAGTAGATTTTACATTTTGACAACATATTGATAAGCTCTTTTACTTCCTGTATTAATTTTCTATAACTGCTGTAAAAAATTACCAGAAACTTGGTCTAGTTTAAAATAACACAAATTTATCATTTTACAGTTCTGTAAGCCAGAAGTCTAACACAGATCTCAGGGCTCAAATCAAGGTGTTGACAGGTCTGTGTTCCTTTCTTGTGGCTCTAGGAGAGAATCCATTTTCTTGTCCCTTTCTTTCAGCTTCCAGAGGTGACTCCCATTCCTTGACTCGTGGCCCCTTTTTCCATCTTTAAAGCCAGTAACAGTATTATTTTCTGACCCTGCTTCTGTTTTGTTATATTGCTTTCATTGACTCCCTCTTCTCCCCACCTCTTCTACTTTTAAGGAAATTTGTGATTACATTTGGTCCATCTATGTAATGCAGGATAGTTTTCCTATATTTTAAGATAAACTGATTAGCAACCTTAATTCTATTTACAACTTTAATTTGACTTTGCCATGTAGCCTAATATATTCACAAATTCCAGGGATCTGTGAATCTGAATATCTTTGAGGGACCATTATTCTGCCAACCACACCTCCCATCCTCCCTAAAAGACCTAGCTTCCAAAGACCTAGTTTTTAGCTTCAGCGTTGAAAACTTTTTTTAACGTTCCAGATACCCTTTTATACATTTGAAGTGTGCTCTGTTGTAGTTTGTAGTAGAAAGGAATAGGTGTGACCTGACCTGGGTTTTCTTGACTTAACTATTGCAGGCTGTTGAGGATATGAGGAGAGGAAAGGGGAATTAGTTAAGATCCTGGCCCTCAGAGACCTTGGTGGAAACCTTTAGGGCAAATAGCTTTAGCATCACTAGTGTAATGTGGTTAAACTACTACATAGTACTAGGGGTTTTTTTTTTTCCTTCTAATTTTTCTTAACTTTTCTCCTGTCCATACTGTTATTATGTTTGCAAAGATAAAACATTTGATTATTTTGGGAAGAACTGCAAATTTTTATTTATTTTTTCCCCATGTATGATTGATTAATTGGTTAATTCAAGTACTTCAAATAATTTAATGACATAAAATTGAAGTATAAGTTTAACACTATTTAAAATATAGGCTAATGTTTCTTGCTTACTTGAAGTAACTTAAAGTTTAGATTTCTTTTGAAAGTGAATTTTTGAGTGTCATTTCTTAACCTTTTCCAAATATTTGATATAGTGAAGTCACAGACTTTGGTTTTTGCAAATAAAGTTTACAGTATCTACTTATTACATACATGCCTTAAAATGTCTCTAATTAAGGAAGGCCCACCACTAATTTTTATGTTTTCTCTTCTAGGAATGTTTTAAAGGAAGTTGGGCTACTCACAAGTTACTACATAAGAAAGCAAGTAAGTAAAATCACATATCTCTATACCATTTGGCTTAGAAGTGGCTTTTGTGCAGAAGACAAGAATTCTTGCCGTTCTGAAAGTGCATCTTTAAATATTCTGAAAGCGTAATCCTGAAAGCTTAGAATTATGATATTAAAAAAAAAAATTTCTTTATGTGTAGTCATGTAAATAAAATGTAGCGACATCATGTCTTTTTTTTTTTTTTTTAGTGAGGCCAGTAAAAAGAATTTATTTGGGAAATGGGGGAAAGAACAGAGCTTGCTGAGAAATGGGAGAGAAAGATGGAAATACACAGGAAAACTTGGTGCGGAGCCCCTCTAGGCAGAGAGCGTGCCTAATGTCTTTGTTAGTCTTATATCAAGTATTTAGCATGAAAACAAGAGATGGTTGCTAGGATAGATTGAGTAATACCTGATAGTGCCCTAATCTCTTGGTGCCCTCCATTCTTTGATAGAAGTGTTTGCATATTCTAAGTCAGATGTCTTTTGCTTTTGATTAGTTTCAATGTAGATTTTTTTTCCTGCTCAAAATTATGTTTCTTTGCTTTTTGGTGATGTAATGTTATTACCTGCGGTCTAATGTTTTACTTTCTTGTTTGAATTTGCTTTGTGAGACACCACAGAGTGAAACTATTGGCTGCTTCTTAGCTATTGCTATTAGCCACACTGTTGTAGCTCAGATTCAAAGGGCTTTCCTGCTCTGGCCATTCATCCTACAAATTCACGTCATCAGCTTGGCTAGTTTAAGACAACCTATCACTCCCCAATCTTGAGGATTTTGGGATGGTGTTGGCCATAATTACCAGAAAATTGATAAGGACTTTCTGTTCCTATATGAGTACCATCTGATGGATAAAAGCATGGCAGATAGCACATGTTCCTTGGCATGAGGTTTCTGTTTCCATTACTGATTTTGGTATTTTATATTCATCTGCTTGTATGTTTTTTAGGAGTTAGCTGATCAAATGAAGGTTTTTATATGATACCTTAAAATCTCATTGAGATCAGCTTAACCACCATTTGAGGGAAAGGAAGTAAAATTTAAAAAGATATATCTTCTCTGTGTAAAGTGAAGTCACATTATTGAAAATGTTAGTCTCTTGTGGGAGGAAAAGTGATTAGAGATGAGAAAAAATGAATAAATGAAGAAGCTTATTAAATGTAAATGATAGAATTTGTTACCTCAAATGAAAGTATGGGGTAGTTTTAAATAGTGCTATTTAATTAATTTACTGGAGTATTAAATATTGTATTTCTTATGTGTTAGGTTATTTCCCAGAATGCTTTGAGCAAGTATCACTTCATACCTAGGAAGCATAGAGAAGAGAAAGGTTACTTAAGGTTAAACAGTATGTTAATAAGAGAGCTTAGAGTGGGTCTCTGCCACAAGTGTTAGCTAATTCATTGAAGTATTCCTGTTTCCTTCAATCCTGGATTTTCTGAGGAAAGAGCTATTTCATTATGACTATATAATGGAATTAAACAGTAAGTTTTCCCTAAGTGAAAACAGCATTATTACAGCATTGGGCTTTTTATAGGCTATTTGAATTTCACTTATTCTTCTAGTTTTTGGTGTGGTGCCATCTTTTAGATGGTACCCTCTTGGATCTTTTGGGGGTGATTTTCTTCACTGGGTGAACTTAATGTTCTTAATCTGTTTGGGTTGTTTTGGGGAGATAGCCCTCAACTAACTCAGTCCTGTATCTTTTTCACCCTAAGACATTGATACCAAGTGCACTGTTGTGGGTGACAGTCCTAGAGGGACTGACGTGGGGAAGGATATCCTTCAGGTCTAAGAAAGTATCCAGAAAGGAGATAAGAGGAAAGAATGTTGGGATAGTGGGAGGGAATCAGGGAATCTGAGAAGATAGCACTTTATTTTAAGAGGCAGTTGTGAGATGGCATAAAGCCATCATTCAGTTCATGTGCTGAAGGATGATATACTCCGTTTTTTTTTCCTCTTTTGAATTAATATAATGTGTACTGATCTGTGGCTTAGGATCCATGATTTATATCTATATTCCTGTAGGATATTGGTCTATAATTTGCTTTTAATATTTTTGTTTGGTTTTGATAGTAAAGTAACCTTGATTTCATAAAATCAGATGTAAATGCTTTTTAAAAATTTCACTTTTTATTTTTTCTGGAAGAGATTGTATAGAATTGGTATTATTTCTTCCTTAAATATTTTGTAGAATTCATGAGTGAAATCATCTGGACCTGGAGTTTTCTCTGCAGAAACTTAATTTGTTTATGCAGACCTTAGGAAATTTTCAAATATGAGTTAATAGCTGACTCAAGGGCAGAGTTTATTTCTTATGTATCATAATAAAGAAGACCAGTCAAATTGTAAAACCCTTAATTAAAAGCATCTCATCTTAATTAAAAGCACCTCATCTACTGTAATAGTATACTTAAGTAGCATTTGCTTTTAATCTGATCTGTAAAAGTTGTAGCACTTCACATCTCAAGATTATATTTATTTTATACTCTTTATGTCTATGGATGACATTCAGTTTTTCTTGTCTCCCATTTTCCTAAAGTAAAAGATGACAAATACCTACTGAATAGCTAGAAACATGATATAAAACCCCATCTGAAAAAAGAACTCCAAATAATACTTTTTCTTCTATTTTTCTACTCCTCCAAATTAATGCATGGTGGGTAGTTTTTAATGCATGATTTTTAGGATTGCAGAGAGAAAGTGTTTTGCTATGTTTTAGAACTGGCTTCACTGAACTTTGTGACCATAGATTACTCTAAGCCTCACATCCAAAATGCTGAAATCATAGGATTGTGGTATGGATTAAAACAAAGCCAAGTAAAGTGCTTAGCATGTGTGTGTAGCATAGTAAGTGATTAGCAACTATTTAATAATTATCTCTGGAAGAATGAGGTTAGAATTTTGATCAGAAAAACCGACCCCAGGCAAAGCTTAGACATATGCAGTTATTTTTTGTCAGCTGATTGGAGGAGTCTGCCTACATAGAACCTTTTGAAGAACTTTTGAAGTGAATATGATCCACTCTGGGCCAGACTATGCACATACCAAGTCCTCCTGACATTACTTGGAGCCTAGCTGGTCCTGTTGCATTATGAGGTTTGAAAGACGGCTGTACAGGTGCTTTTACAGTTAGTATGCAATTTTGTTATGAACCCCCAGTTCTACTCAGATTTATTAGGTATTGATTATGTGTCTAGCACTTACATTTCAGATCAAATTGGTTCTAAAATGTAAACTAAATTACTTTTCCTGTATAAATTTTCGTAAGTTAGACCTAGAGATGAGAAAAGAACTCGCCATATTTTAGTTGTATTTCTCCAGATAGCTTTTATGTTATATTATTTGTTTGAATGCTTACAATTCTTTTTTTTTTTTTTTTTAAAGGAGGTACTGGGGATTGAACCTGGGACCTCATACGTGGGAAGAAAGCACTCAACCATTGACCTACATCTTTTGTAAAGAAATTGTGGAAGGCTAGGAATGCAGATTAGCAGGAAGCTTTGAAAGGTTTTACATCCTTAACCCCATTTCCCTGCTCCCTTTCCAGGAGTGTGTTTAATCAAAAAGCCTGCATCTTTAATTGCTGTTCTTTCCTAGGTTTCAGGTGAAAATTACTCTTGAAATTCGTTTCAGACAAAATCACTTGATGCAATTCACAGCTGAAGCAGATTTCAGTTGGCTTGCATTTTAAAAAATTGTGGTAACATATACAGCATAAAAATTTCCCATTTTAACCACTTTCAAGCATACAATTCAGTGTCATTAATTACATTCACAATGTTATGCTACCATCACCCCAAACAGAATCTCTGTACCCATTAAGTAATAGCTCCCCATGCCCCCACTCCCCTGCCCCTGGTAAACTGTAAATCGACTTTCTGTCTCTTTGCTTATTCTAGTTATTTCATATAAATGAAGCCATACAATACCTGTCCTTTTGTGTCTGGCTTATAAAACTCAACATGATGTCTTCAAGGTTTGTGCATGTTGTACCTTGTATCAGAACTTATTTCCTTTTTTATGGTTAAGTAATTTTCCACTGTATGTATATACCATATTTTGATTATGTTGATGGACACTGGTTGTTTCCACATTTTTGGCTATTGTGAATAATGCTGCTATAAACTTTGGTTACAAATAGCTGTTTGAGTCACTGCTTTCAGTTCTGTTAGATATATACCTCGAAGTGAGATTTCCAGGTCACATAGTTTTATACCAAACTTTCTGAGGAACCATCAAACTGTTTTCCACAGCGGTGGCACCATTTTATTTTCCCATCAATAATGTACCAGATTTTTCTCCACATCCTTGCCAAAACTTGTTATTTTTAAATAGCCATTCTAGTGGATGTAAAGTGGGATCTCTTTGTGGTTTTGATTTATATTTAATGGCTAATGATGTTGAGCATCTTTTCTTATGCTTATTGGCCACTTGTATATCTTCTTTAGAGAAATGTCTATTTAAGTCCTTTGCCCATGTTTTAATTGGGTGGCTTGTCTTCTTGAGTAGTTGGCCTGCATTTTGATCGATTTTTTATAATGTTTGACCTTGGTGGCAATGCATAGTCTATTTTTGTCCTGGGATGAGAAACAGTTTTTCTGTTGACATTAACATTCACAGTGGCTTTCTTGAACTTCAGAGGGAGAAAGATATTTAAAATTCAGTAGCATAGTAGAGCTTCTCTTATATTCCTCACTTTATATGTAAAATTGTAAGTGTATTCTCTTCAGATGCAGCGTGAATGGATTGGGTATATTTTTGCATTCTTATTTATATCTTGAGGTTTGTTCAATCCAAAGTTGAGTACATGCAGCTTGGAGTGAATACCGGACTGTGAATTAGCATTCCTGGAACAATCTACCCAGGCAAACTGGATCTCTCCTCAGTTTCATTATCTGTAAAATGAGGAAATTAGATTCGATTGTCTTTAAGATCCTTTCTAGCTGAACATAATATGATTCCATCTTCTCTTCCTCATATCTCACTTTAAATAATTGTTTTTAAGGGGGCAATTTTTTTTCCTTGGATACTTCTAAAATTAGTTTAAAGTCTGACTTTTAGAACTTATGATAGCATGACAGTAATCAGGAAAACCTTTGTGTTCATTGGCTGTTCTGATATTTGGTCTACCTGTTACTTGAATTCCTGCTGTCTAAAGTATTATATTTGTAGGTTTTTCTACTTGGTGGATAAGAGGTACAGTCAGTATGCTGACATCTGACACCATAGATGATCCTGTTCTGTGGAAACAGGTGCATTTCTGTAAACATAACATTATATATTAATTAACAACTAGCATAGTAGGCTTTTGGCGTGTGCATGTGAGATTCTTTTCTCAATTTTTCTACTGAGTTTTCAGTAACTTTCAACAAATTGTTCCCTCCCCTTATCTCTGCCTTTCTCCTGCCTCCTTCTATTACCCTTTTCCTGACAAGAGACAAATGATGCTCATAACATTTTCAAAGCAATTTGAAATATTGTCTTGAAAGAGATTCATCAACTAAGGATGAAATTTTTATTTTTGACTGATCTTTTAGTAGGAGCACAGAATTCATTTGTAATATCTGCTCTCAGTTGGGAAGATTTTGCTATGGTTCAGATATATTTTTGGATGGGCGTCCTATAAATTGACGTTGTCAAGAGAATGCATTGAGCATTTACTTGAGAAAAAGAGTTCTATGAGCTTTTCCAATTCCATATTGTGTAAAAAACTTGGACTATATTTAGATTACACTTTTTCTTCCATGAAATGTAGGTCTTCTAAAAGAAATCATAAGAGTTGTAAGGCAGTAGCTTTGGTGATTTAGGTTAGAGTGAAAGTTTGCTGGATTTGTGCCTGGGCTCTCTGGCCTGGTTTTTGAATAAGTGATATTAAAGCATGCTGCTGTTCAGAAGTTTGACCACTGAAGAGAGAAATATACATTCATCTCTCTGTCTATCATAATCATTCAATCATTTGTCTCCTAGAAGATGAAAAGGCAAAGCGAGAAGTGTCTTCCTGGACTGTAGAAGGTGATATTAATACTGACCCATGGGCAGGTTATCGATATACTGGTAAACTCAGACCACATTATCCACTGGTGAGTAAATAAGGTAATAAGAATTTAACATTCTTTTAAAATTTTTCATTTTCCTAAAAATGATACTCATAATTCCTATCCTAGTAATGAGTCATAATAATCAGCTTTACATTTGCAGAGGAACTTGCATTGTAGCTCTTTATTGTTTGCAAGTTAGTAAGAGATAATTGCCAATCAGAAGAAGTGGAAAAAAATTGAGATGAGAGGATTAAAAAAGAATGGGGTAGGGCATAATAGATGTTTTCTGATGGCAGGATGGTAGTGTATATTACTACTTTACTAATTATTTTTTAAACATATATTTCTACCTTAATATAGATCTGGGTTCTCTGCCACTCCTACCCCTTCCTATGTTTTTGGCAGATGGTTCTCAGATTCTTAACATAGCAGTCCACTTAAGTTAAAATCTGTTTGTCACCCATAACAATTTAACTTCTCTTTAGTGATGTTTTTCACTTTGTAAGAGGAATATATCTTTAATTTTTTAAAAAAATTGGACAAATATCAAAATATCTGCCTCCCAGAGATAATGACTAGACATGTTGATGCTCAGTTATTTTGTTGTTGTTGGCTTGCCACTTTGTTTGGAATATCACAGATGCCTTGCTATATGTAATTTTAAATCCTTATTGGCCTTGGCCATTCTCTACCAACATTTTTACATGTTCTAAGAGAGGAGGTAGCATTAGCACCAGGAAAGCAAAACTTAATATTAATCAAATAGATATCTGTTGGGAAGCAGATGTGGCTTAAGCCGTTGGGTGCCTGCCTACCACATGGGAGGTCCCAGGTTCTGTTCCTGGTGCCTCCTAAAGAAGACAAGCTGATGCGATGGGCTGGCGCAGCGAGCTGATGGAACAAGATGACACAATAAGATGATAAAACAAGGAGACACAAGAGACACAACAAGCAGGGAGCAGAGGTGGCTCAAGCGATTGGGTACCTCTCTCCCACATGGGAGGTCTTAGGTTCAGTTTCCGGTGCCTCCTAAAAAAAGATGAGCAGACACAGAGAGCACACAATGAACAGACAGAGAGAGCAGACAGTAAGCGCAAACAATGAGGGGGGAGAAAAAACAAAAACAAAAACAAAAAAATATGTTAAGATATTTAATGTCATTTAAAATCTTTTCATTCAAAAGTTTTGAATGTACTTTTCTATATAGTGTTTTTTCCCTGGTTTTATTTTCTTTTAGCAAATTTTAGTAATAAAAATTATTTCCATTTTTGATAACTAACCTTTTTGATGTTTTTAGATGCCAACAAGGCCAGTGCCAAGTTATATTCAAAGACCAGATTATGCTGATCATCCTTTAGGTAAATTCTGCTATGCTGATTCTTCATTTTTCAATTTGTGGGCTTGGCGGCTGCAAAAGAAACGAATGCTTTTCTTGTAGTAATTTTCTAGTTTGTACCAGACTTCTTTTAAATGTAAATTTGTTTTTTTCAAACCATGCTAGAACTTTGGAGATAATTAAAGATATTCCTTCCCTATTGGAAATCTACCCAATTCCTGAAACATTGTTTATATAGTTGTTAAGGGCTGCATTCAAATTAATAGTGTTTTTGTATTGCTAGAGCAAATTCTAGATTAAAAAATAGTTTTGATTTTACCATGTCCTCTTCCCTTCATTAAATATTATCTATTTAGGTAAAAGCAAATTATGGGGAGCTTGAATGAATGTCTGACTTTGGGCTGTAGCAAATATAGAAATATAGAAATACAGAAATAGTAGTAGTGAAGGTAATTATGATGATGATATAATAGTAACTGGTATTTAATTTTACTTAACTATGTGTCAGGTACTGTGCTAAGTTCTTTCATCTGTTGCTCCATTTATTACTTTCGAAACTCCTGAGGTAGGTTCTGTTGTCCTTTCTATTTTATATATAATGATAGTGAGAGAACTGGAGAAGATGAGCAGTTTCCAACACAGGTTATTGGAGCAGTTTCTGACCTTAGGGCCTGTTCACGTTACTTAAATTGAACTATGTGAAATTTCTGATTTTGCATGTCATATGGCAGCTTCATATGGTTCAGTCTATTAAGCTAAAGCTGCCTTTGCTTTGTTCTCTAAGAAGTAGGAAATTGTATTAATTTCTCATGAATATCATTTTAAAATTTAGATAAATCTCACTATTTCAGATATAATGAAGGAAAAAAATCTGAAGATAGAATACTGTTGAAGATATATAATTTACTGTCTCTATTTAATATTGAATATAATATTAAATTGTATTTTAAAAATGTACATAGATTAGGAATTCTAAGAGAATAGACAAGTATGCAGTGAAAAGTGTTACTATCCAGAGGTATCCACCATTATCAGTTTCTTACAGATCCTTCCAGAGAAGTTTTATGTGTGTATACTCATTAGCTCCCCACATGCATTGGACACAAAAGGAAAGAATTATATATACCTTTTCACCTTGCTTCCTTAGAAATAATTCCACATAAGCGCATGTAAAGCCATCTCTTTTCTTTTTAATAACTCCATAGTATTCTATTGTGTGTTGTATCATAATTTGTTAAACCAGGTTCCTAGTAATGGATTATTTAAGTTAATTTCCTAAAGTAAAATATCTGGATCAAAGGATTTATGCTTTTTAAAATTTTACTTTAAGAGATATTACAAATTTCAGAGATTTTGCCAATTGATAATCCCATTAAAAACATGGGAACCTCTATGAACATCTTTTCATATCTTAAAAGTCATTTGTATTTTCCTTTCTTTTGAACTGTCTGTTCATATCCTTAGCCCTTTTTTATTAGTTTTATTAGTTTTTCTTTATCAGTTTATAAATTGCTCTTTTCTAGATTGAGTAGAAGTGCTTTGATGTATGTGCTATAAATGTTTTTTCCCAGTTGACCATTTACATTTTGTCTTTGTTTATAGCATATTCATGACAAACTCCATATGAAGCATTGTATTCATGACAAGCATTCGTATATAGTAAAATTTCTTAGTATTTTCTTTTAAGGTGTGTATAGTTTTATGATCTAGAAAGATCTTTTTGCTCAGAGGTTATAAAAATGTTTTCCCATGTTTTCTTCCAGTATTTTTAATTCATCTGAAATTTACTTAGTATTAGGAGTTAAATAGGGATGCAACTTAATTTTTTCCTGGAAGAAAGCCTGGTTGTCACATTATCAATTATTTTTTATTTATTTATTTTTTTAAAAGATTTCTTTCTTTTTTTTTTTTTTTTTACCGGGAGGTCCCAGGGATTGAACCCGGGTCCCTCCATATGGGAGACAGACGCCCAACCATTTGAGCCACATCTGTCCCCCTCAGTTATTTTTAAAATCATTCATTTCTTTACTGAACTGAAATGCAGCCTATATTGTTATATTAAGTTTGTCACCTCTCTTTGGGCATATTTTTGGATTCTTTTCTTTTTCATTAACCCATTTGTTTAATTGGGTGCCATTGTCAAACTCCTAATTTTTATATCTGTTTAATTTTTTAATATTTGGAAGGCCTTGCCATCCCCCACCTTTCCTATTTTTCAGAGTTCTCCTGGCTGTTCTTGCATGTTTGTTTTTCCATGTGGAATTCAGAATCAGCTTGTCTGGTTCCCAATAATATCCTGTTGGCATTTTTTATTGAGATATTGTTAAATTTATAGACTAATTTTGGAAGAACTAACACCTTTACAATATTGAATCTTCCTATCCAAGGGCAGGGTTTGTTTACACACACACATGCACGTGTGTGTGTGTGTGTATATATATATATATATTATTTTTTTTTTTTTAATTTTCCCTTTATGTCTTTTAATGGTGTTTTCAGATTTTCTTTGTATAAGTTTTTTATTGTTAAGATTATTCCTGGATACTTTTATCTTTTTATTCCTGTGAATAGGAATTTTTGCTGTATTTTCTAGCTCATTGTTTATAAATAAAGAAGTTAGTGATTTTGATATGTTTATTTTATAATCTGCCATTTGTTGAATTCTTATTTCTAGTCATTTTCCAGATGACTGTCTTGTTCTAGGGATAAACAGCCATATCTGAAATTTAAAGATTTTATCCATATCTTTCCAATTTTATTCATCTTATTTTTTTCTCGTTTTATTCCATGTGCTAATACAGCAATACTAGTGCTGGTTGATTCTCGGCTTGAGATTTATATTTATTAAGTTAAGGTGGTAGCTGGTCATGTTATCAGATTTACCTTTCTTTTGAGATGATAATTTATTTATTTTCCCTTCTTTAATCTTTGTGGTAAATTATATTAATAGTCTTGCTTATATTGAACTATCCTTGCTCTTCTGGTATGAATCTCATTTAAGTCATGGTATATTATACTTTTTTGGCTTCTGTTTGGTAATGTTTCACTTAGGATATTTATATCAGTATTTACACATAAGATGAGTTGATTTATTATTTTTATCAGATTTTGAATAATTGTTATACTGACTTTATTAGTTTTAAATGTATAAATTACTTGAATTAAACTAATTACAATCAGCAAAGATTCTTAGGGCAGTATTTTTCAAAAAGGTTTTTGCTATAATCCAGAGTGACAAATATATTTTATATCATGATATGTGTAAATGTGTATGTGTTTGTATAAGTAAATATACAACACATGCCCCTACTATAGTATGATACAATCTCATATTTTCTATTTTATTTATTTACTTTTAAAAAAAATTTAGTCATAGTTCACTAATGGATCACAAACCGCAGTTTGAAAGACACTGATTTAGGTTCCTGTTTCCAAAAATAAATGAGTGCAATTGATTGATCAGTTGTTGGTATATAGTTCTTCATGAGATAATCATGAAAGCACTTTGTAAATTGTATGATACTAGTCAAATGTGAATCATTTACTGAGCACACAGCCTGGCATATAATAAGTAATCCATAAATATTGGTAGATTTTTAAAAGAGCTGAAAATTTTGTGATTTAGAATTATTCTTTCCTTTTGTTTAGCAAGTTTCCTTTTATGTTGAAAAATTTTAATACTATGTCTTTCCATTAATTAGTTTTTCTTACTGATTTTCCATCTCAGGAATGTCTGAATCTGAACAGGCCCTTAAAGGTACTTCTCAAATTAAATTACTCTCAACTGAAGATATAGAAGGGATGCGACTCGTATGTAGGGTAAGTTATTATTTTTTTCCCATTGGTAGGCCATGTTTAAGCAGTCATTAGACGGGAAGTCAATGATTTGCTGATTTATAAAGGTATAAAATGTTGTATTGTAATCCTATAATGACATAATTTTTTATTATTGTATCATAATTTTATGCAACAAGTTTTTAAATAGCCTATTGAAAATTAATGTGGCAGGTAATCTGTATTTAGTTAGCAAGTCTATTTCTTTTACCCTTTGTATTAAAAAAAAAGGGGGGGGGTTAATGATATTTTGCCATTTTATTTTCATGAGTCGTCATAACATAGGACACAGTTTAAGATTGGTATAGGGTTAGGTTAAAGGTCATATTGTAAAATACCTATAAGTAGTGGCTGCTACTTATCAGGTGAGACCACATATTTATATTTTCTAAGAAAAATAATTGATACATTGAATATTTATTTAGAATGATCCTTAAGGTTTTCACACTGTAATTTAGAAATGATTTGATACTAATTTTCTTTGATAAACTTGAGAGGACTTTATATTCCTATTACTTACTTACTATGGTTCTTTGAGGAAATTCATTCATTCATTCATTCTTTTATTTCATTCTACCTTCCTCCATTAAAGAAATGTTAGAGGACTCAACCTCTCTCAGTTGATTATCGTTTAGATTTTTTAGGATATACATCTTCACATAGAAGTCAGTCAGACCTACTTATTAAGCTGTTTGCCAGTTGGCACACTCAATTTTATTTCTATTTTGGATGGGTGTTAGAAATACAAATGATTTTAAAATAAAATTCAGGGTTATTCATATTCAAGAAAAGATTTATTTTACCAATCTTACACAAAGTCTGAGACAGTACAAATGGTACAGATTTTTATTTCTATAATATTTCTTTCGAATGTATTAAGTATTCCTCTTTTACAGCTTGCTAGAGAAGTATTGGATATTGCTGCTGGGATGATTAAACCAGGTGTAACTACTGAAGAAATAGATCATGCTGTGCACTTAGTAAGATATCTTTACTTTGAACTTCATACTTTGAAAAACATTTGCACATTATTAGATAATTTAGACTTCTAAAAAATACAGTACACTTAAGGTCTGAGTGTCTGAAGTAACTTGGCTAAGCTAGTTTGAAAGCAAACATATTACTATGGTATGATACAGTCTAATATTTTCTATTTTATTTATTTGCTTGAAAAAAAGTCTTAGTCCACTAATGGATTGAAAACCCATTTCTACCGGCATTATTCACATATTTAAGTATCTTATATTGAGATCCGAGGTGAGGTTCAAATATCTTGTTTCTGAGACAGCTCATTTCATAAGCATTTAGGTTTAGCTTTTATAAAAGAATTAATACTATTAGTGTTTTAAATAAATCATGCCATGGTCTGTTTGTACATGAAATATTTTGAAATAAAAAAGAATACAACTTTTGAAGCCAGAATAGTAGAAAATAGGCTTTTTTTCATATCTACAATAATGAGGCAAAACGCAGATCAGATAAATATTTGTAGTAAATTTGATACAGGGATTTCTTTTTCAAATAAAGATTGCCTAACCATCAAGGAGACCTTAAGACTCAAGTAGAAAAGTTTACACATTGTATGAATAGATTGTTCATAAAAGAAGACATATAACTCATTAATAAAGTAGTACATGGAAAAATGATTAAACCTGTTCAGATAATTAAAAAAAAAATTAAAGACCTACTAACTAAGTATTTTAAAGATGTTTTTGTCATTGCTTATGTGCATATTATGAAATTGGTACTCTTCTACATACATGGGGGTGGTCTTGTAAATTGGGATAACCCTTTTTTTTTTTTTAAAGGAAATTTGACAGTTATGTTTTTAGCTATAAAATTAATCTTTCATTCAGGAATTCTGATTTTGGGATATGGATCCAAATTATATATAAATTATGCAAAATGCAAAATAGCAGTTTGAACACTTTGTATGTGCCAGGCACTAGTTTAAATGCTTCTTTTATATTATTTCATTTAACCCTGCAACAACACCATGAGGTAGACACTATTACAGATAAGGAAGCTGAAGCAGAGAGAGATGAATTAACTTGTACAAAGTTACACAACTCGTAAGTGATAGAGTTGGCATTTTTGAATCAGGGCAATCTGATTCTTACCTACTCTTTACTGCTTTGAGACATATAGAAGGATAGACCTAAGTAAGGGAAAAGCCATAGGCCTAAAATTGTTGGTTGTGATTTTTTTTTGTAATAGAGGGAACTTCAAATTAATTATAGTGGAATTGCCAGTAAAATTATGGCATATTCAACAAATGGTATTGTATGCAACCATTAAAAAATTTTTAGCCTGAATACTGTGGCGATGTGCAAAGAGAAATTATATAATTTGTGATTACCACTGTGTATAAAAACATCCAAGTAAAATTAGACTGGTTATGGAAAGTCAGACCATTTTTCTCTCTAAGTGTTGTTGCACATGAATGTAGTGATTAAAATGTCTCTGGAAGTACTTTAGCATTTCTTAATTATACTGGTATTCATTTTTTGGATATAGTGATATAAGCTTGTTTTTATATAAGCAATTATAATTACATTGAAGGAACTTGTTAATATTTACTTCAAATATAATTTTTTCCATAAACAGTAGTTAATTCTAAAATAGAATCTTCATAATATGTGAATCTTTTTTCCTTTGCAGTTATCAGTAAACTTCATTTGCATACAGTGACTGGCACAAACACTTTTGTATACTGTTTAAGACAATAGTCACTAAAATTTCTAAATAAAGTAATAAATATGTTCTTCTTAGTAGTGTCTGTCCAAAATTTTTTTTACATTTTCCCAATTTAAAATCTGATTTATCAGAGAGCACCATAAAATTGCACAAATTTTTCTTTTGCATATTCCAAAATTTTTTTCTATATTTTAATTTATTATAGGCATGCATTGCAAGAAATTGCTATCCTTCTCCACTGAATTACTATAATTTCCCAAAGTCTTGTTGTACCTCAGTGAATGAAGTAATCTGTCATGGAATTCCAGACAGACGGCCTTTGCAAGAAGGTGATATTGTTAATGGTAAGAAATATATGTGTGACTTTTCACCACGAGCAAAGAAATAACAAGATTTTGGGAGTCTGATAAAATGGCTTGTGTTTTCCTAATTTGCTTCCTGTACCAAACTTGGGCTTTTTTCATATTTAAAATTTAGTGTCCCTCAAAAATGTACAGAAACCTATTTTATGGTTTTGTTCATGTTGCTTTTAAGATACCTCTAGTATGGTCTGTTTGGTATAGCATGTGCTGCTTTAAAGGAAATTATCTCATATGTGATTGGTAAATAGGTGAAAGATGTCAGTTTAATGTGGAAGTCACGTTGATTCAAGTGTGATATCCTCTCCCCGCCAGGTGATGGTTTTGAAGGGGTCAGAGCAGGTTTATTACAGTTACGAGACCCTTAGTAATATAGGAAGACTTGAAGAAAAAATATCTTGCAAACCCGCAGAAGTGCCTTTTTTTTTTTTTTTTTTAGGTAACGGGGTTTGAACCTGGGACCTCGTATGTAGGAAGCTTGCGCTCAACCACTGAGCTACATCTGCTTCCCTGAGTTGGTTTTTTTCTTTTGTTTTGCTTTTTTTTTTTCCAGGAGGCACCGGGAACCAAACCCGGGACCTACCATATAGGAGATGGGCACTCAACTGCTTGAGCCACATCTCCCTAGAAGTGTAAGAAGTTCAGGAAGTATAAGGCCCACTCAAACTATCTTGGGAAGGTACAAGTGCAGAGAAAGAAGCTACAAAGACATTTCCTTCTGCAGTGTAAAATAAACAAAAAAAGATGACAAAGTCTCCCTTAGATGGTATTTTTAATATTGATGATATTGGTCTCTTTAGAGGGACCTGCATATCAAATGAGGAAACACAATATTGATGATATTGGTCTCTTTAGAACAGGGGTTCTTAATCTTTTGTTCCATTGACCCCTTTGCCAGTCAGGTGAAAACCACAGACCCTTTACTAAGTCCACACTATACTGTGTATTATTTAATAAATGTATCACACCTGCACCAGTACATCCCCACAGGAATAATGTTTTTTTGAATTTCAGTTCAAGCTTATGGACCCCTTGTTAAGAACCCCTATTTTAGAAGGACCTACATATCAAATGAGAAAGCACAAGCCCAGATGTTAGTGCTGTGGCGAGTGGCTCACCTGTGAAGCTGGCTGTAACTGATAATGGAGATTTAATTGTGACACTATTTTTGATAGTTTGTCATTGCTTTATTAGAGTATCTGTTTATATTCCATAGGTTTTGAGGAGTTTGCCCCAGCCCTCTTTTTCTTATAAACCTTGTTGTTTTTAGTACATGTGGAAAATGTGAGGTTTTTCAGGAATGTACGTGTGATGTTAGAGGTAAAACACCTATAATGTGATATTGTAGGTTATCGAAATTAATGGTTAAAAATACTCATCTCATGTGCTCTCTAGATATACATACATTTAGTGTATTATAGGGGTGTAACAGTAATCTGAATTCTTAAACATGAGGACAAAGAGAAGGATGAATGTTCACAAATAAGTTTGAGCAATAAGCAAATGAGGATTTAAAAATAAGCATAGAACAGTGTATGCCTTACTATGTAGTTATTCCGTAGGAGGAGGAAGAACCCAAATTAAGTGAAAGCAGTTTTTTCTCTTTAATGTAAAAATGTAGCAGAGTCCTCAATGTACTTTTTATTGGTCTTGCATGATTGTATCCTGAATTCATTTTTCTTCTGCCATAAATGATATGATTAATACTAGATAGTATGAAAACCCACCATCTGGCTTGTGCTGTGTGTCTATATCATTGTTCTCCACAGTGAGTTAAGTTGCATCAGAGGCAAGGAGTTTCTGTTGGGCAATAACTATATATCCATTGGTGAATATGAATGAAAAGAAATTATCTTTTTCATTAAGCTGCTTACTGCTGTCACATTGGAAGTACTGACGTTTTATTTTAAAATAAAAACAAATCTGGTCTTTATATTTGCACATTTTGTTTTTTGCAGTGGACATCACTCTTTATCACAGTGGTTATCATGGGGACTTGAATGAGACTTTTTTCGTTGGAGATGTGGATGAGGGAGCACGGAAACTAGTCCAGACCACGTATGAGTGTCTGATGCAGGCCATCGATGCAGGTCAGCCTCAGTGCTAGGTACCCTGTGGAAGATTGCTCTGTGCTGATGGGCAACGAATGACACATCACTGCACTGTGTAATTCTTGTACCTACCAGTTTTTTTGTTTTATCCTACCTAAGTTAGCAATGGGTTTTAGCCATAATAGGTTTAAGGAAGATTTGTTATACCTTGATGAGGATTGGCCAGATGATTGCTTAGCATCCTTTGGCTCTCCTGTGATTTATCTTCCTTTTCCTTGACTGATTAATGAGGGAGAGTGTATGGATAGTTCTTCAGTGCAATTTTTATTTCTACTTTTTTATTCTTTGAAATACATAAGTATTCTCATTATAAAAAATTAAAACAAGACTGAAGGTGATGAGAGAAAAATGAATGATCTTTCTTCATACTTTACTTATTCTTTCCTTTTTATAACTCTCTCTTCTCCAGAAATAGCCACTATTAATATAGGTTTTTTTCTCCCCTATGCAATAAAATATACACACACACATTTAATTAGGTTAAATAGTATCAAAATATTTGTAATATTCTGTTATTTAGTATGTTTTCAACTAATAATATCTTAGAGATCTTTCGAAATTAGCATATATACATGCATACATAAATGTACTTCATTCTCTTAACAGCTATATATGGTGTTCCCTAGAATCAGAATCTGTAACTATTCCCCTTTGGAATTTGGTGGTTTCCAGTTTTTTTTTTTTTTTTAACAATTATAGTGAATAATATCTTTGTTAACAGAGATATGAGTATTTCGGTAGGGTTTTTCTCAGATGGTCTGCCTTTGTCCGTACAAACAATTCACTCAGACTTTTTTTTGTTTATGCTACATCTTTTGGGAATGAAAGACGGTAAAGAAAGACTTATTGTAAATGTTAACAGACTGTTACCAGAAGGCCACTTTGAGGGCAAATAGCTTTTTGGTTGAAATCCATAGCATTTAAATTTTATTATCCTGTGTATTGTCTTACCCCATTCTCCCACTCCCACTTCCCCCCAAAAAACCCAGATCCCAGTACGTCATCAACTAAAGTATTGAACACTACAGAATACTGAGGCAAACATATAGTTATCTCTAATAACATTGATCTATTATTTTTATTGTTTTTAGTCCATTCTTTAACATGAATGGGAGATGATGAAATTTTTTCTAATTTAATAAGGTGGAGGAATGAAAAAGAATGTGATATTTTCATGTATATAGAGGTGAGATTTTTCTTTAGTTATTCACTGTTGATTATTTAAAAATTTAATACTCTTGGAGGTATTACGAAATGAGAACTTTCTCATTTGTCATAGCTCCAGTTTTAAATGATTTTTAGGGTTTCTGTCACATAATATGGTCAATGTTTATATCCTTTTTTCGATTCTGTGAATAGACTTAGATAACCAGACAGTGGGACTGTTTTACAAAGAGACAGGAATAGAACTTGCCAAGACATGGGAATCCCAGTGGGTTCCGTGTAATATTTTGGGTAATCTAAGCACCTCTTAAAATATATGTGTGTATATATATATATATAAAAATAACATTTTTGTAAGCAAATACACATATATGCATATATATTTATATATCATTTTGCAAATGTTTGTATGTATTGTGAGAATTTTGATTTTTACCCATAATAAAAAAAAAAAAAAAAAGAAACTACCAGAAACAAACAGTAACGAACAAAGAACAAAAGTTGCTTGATCTTTGGAAAGGGTTGTTAACATATTACATGCCATTCCTACCCCGTATTTCCTACCCTGTATTTTCCAGTAATTTGACTGCTCCCACCCTGGTGCAGAGCACTAGAGAGTTTGGATGACTAATGTCAAATTTAACCTTTTAGAGAATGATTTCTCAACCTCTGCTTTGATGATATTTTGGGCCGGATAGTTCTTTATTGTAGGGTCTTATCATGTGCTTTGAGGCTATTTAAGCAGCATTCCTGGCCTCAACTACTAGATGCCAGTTGCACCACCATCCTTAGTTTTGCCAACTGAAAATGTCTCCAGATAATAACAAATGCCCTCTTGGGGTCAAAATTGTCCCCGGTTTGAGAATTAGGGAATTACCCCCTTACACTCTCCCTCTTTATTATTGGACAGGGATTTTATTTACAATGTGCAACATAGATTAAACCACCACCCCAACCACCACTCCCCTCCCAATTGACCCGGACTGATAGGAAAGTCTGCATGGGAATGAAAAAAATATCATTATGAAAGTCAGCATGGTTTCTTCCATCAGAACCCCCCAGCCTCACTCCCACCCCTGCCACACACACACACGGAATTAAACAGGAACATATGGTCAAAGAACAAGTAAAAATGTTAATTAAAATGATTGCTTGGACTGTTTGCCTGAAATTTGATTTGGTGCGGAAGACATGTTGTACCTAATCAGGTTGGGAATCAGATAGGCAGATGAGGAGACTGTAGGCAGTTGGAGACCTGCCAGAACAATGGCCAGGTCCTCAGGAGTGTGGCGGTGCCCAGCTGTTTGGGTCTCAGTGCAAGGAGAGCCATGGCTGCAGTGAGACCACTTCCTTTGCTTCATTTTTTATTGAAAAAGTGGTAAAAGTCATAAAAAATAACCAGGCAGGAAATGTATTGAGCAAAGTATCTTTCTACACCCTCTCCCCAGGTCCTTTTGCAGAGGCAACAACTAGGAATATAGTTTGAGAAACATTTTTAGGGGATAAAGGAATGCCAGAAGAAATCATTCTTTCTGAAGTTGACCAGACTGACACTCAGAATAAGTCAAGTTACTTTTTGGATATTTCTTTTTCTCCTTGGGGTCTTCCTCTCCTAACTGTTATGTTCACTTTACTAGAATAGAAGAGAGGAATGTGTGATCTTGAGGGAGAGGAAGAGAAGAGTGTGTTCTAGTCCATTGTTTATTCTCTAGTCCTGGAGAAAGCAAAAGGTGCCTCTGTCTAAGTCCTTAATACTGTGGCTCCTGCTTTGAATCTCAGCTTTGCCATTTGCTGATTGTGTGAATTCTCTGTTCCTTGGTTTCCTCACCCATAAGTTAAGACATGTTAGCAAATAAAGAATTTAGAACTGTTCTTTGCACATAGATAGCAATCACTTAGTAAATGTTATTATTGTTAGCATGAATAACCTTTGTCATGAGTTTTCTCTTTTCCTTTCAGTGAAACCCGGTGTTCGGTACAGAGAATTGGGAAACATTATTCAGAAGCATGCCCAAGCAAATGGTTTTTCAGTTGTTCGAAGCTACTGTGGGCATGGAATCCACAAACTTTTTCATACAGCCCCTAATGTACCCCACTATGCCAGTAAGTACTGTCCAAACATTTGATATTTGCTCACCATTTATTCAACAAATATTTATTGAACAAATATTTAACGGTACCTACTATTTTGTACTCATTAGACCAATGCTATTAGCTTTAACAAATAGAACCCCAACATCTATATTGGTTCAAACACAGTACAAGTTTATATCATGTTCACGTAACAGTACAAGGCAGGTGTGTTTGGTCACTGTAGAGGGGAAGCAGTTACTCTTTGATGCAGGCTCTGTCATCTTCAGTCTATGGCTTTCAAGATCACCTTGAAGGTTGCCATCCCAGACCACAGATGGGGAGGAAAAAGCATGGAGAAGTGTGGGAGGTTTTAACAAGATGGCCTGGAACTGGCATAAATCACTTATATTTACTCTCCATTGGCAGGAATTCAGTCACATGGCCACATCTCACTGCAAGGGAGGCTGGGAAATGTAATCAAGTTAAGTGCCCTAGAAGAAAAGTAAACTGTTTCTGGTGAACAGTTAGTATTCTCTGCCACATGTCTAGCCATCACTATTCTTGTTCTTTAGGTGAAATTAGCTCAACTTGGTTTGATTTGATTTCTTAATATATGTGTACTGTAATTGGTGGTGTAAATAGAGGGTAATAGACAAAGTACCTTTCCCCAAGTTGAATTTTGCCTGATCAAAATACAAAGAAAATGTAAGACAATGTCTTCCAGAAACTTCTTTTCTGGAGAGAGAATATATGTGCAGGAATGAGTTTATTTAGTGCCAGGAATGACTGCTTTTCAAAATAAATGATCTAGGAAGGAATTTAACATATTTTGAGCCCCTGCTAAGTAGGCACTTCCATATATCTCCCTTTACCTAAGTTTTATCATCTGTACAAAAGTAGGGAATGGTATGTATCTTAGATTTGTTATGAGGATTAAATGAGATAATACATGGAAAGCACGTAGAATGATGCATGGAAACAGTATATGAAAAACACTTAAATATTAACTCTTAAGATGACAAGGATGATGATATACATTATCTCATTTGATCATCAGAACTCTACGAATGATTTTTTAGTCCTATTTTTAAAAGTGGATTCTGTGTTTAAAAATGTAACCTGCTCAAGGGCACACAAACTAGTAAATTAACACCAGAGCTAGAATTGGTACCTGGGTTCTGTCTGGCTTTCTAGAGTTACTCTTCTTTCCTATACTTTGTGCTGCCTAGTAAGCACTGAAGCTGGCTCCTGTGGGAGATGTGGAATGTGCACCTGAGAACTAAAGAATGGTTGAGAATTTGATTTGGTTGAGAACACGAGGAAGAACATTCTGGGTGGTTGGGAAGTGTGGATAGGTACTTCATGTTGCGACTGAGCAGAGGCAGGATAAGCTTGGCTGTGTGTTAAGAACCAGCAACAGGGGGACAGATGTGGCTCAAATGGTTGGGCGTCTGTCTCCCATATGGAGGGACCTGGGTTAAATCCCTGGGACCTCCAGGTTTAAAAAAAAACAGAAAAAACCCAGCAATAGGCAATACAGAGTGTGCTAGATTCCAGAGTGAACAAATTTGACTTGATCTGTAGGGATTTGCTGAAACATTTTTTTGGGCAGAAGAATGGCATGGTGAAATTGGTATTTTGGGAAGACTAACTTGTCAGTGATGTCTAAAATGAATTGTAGGTGGGAGTTAGTCAAGTCAGTCAGCCCATTATGCAGTACACCACATGTGAGGTGGTAAAATCTGGATGTGGATAGTTGTAAAGACAAAGAGAAATGAGTGAGAAATATCTCAACAGTAGAAGCTGGGGAAGTTGTCTAGAATACAGCATCTCACATACATCAGTCCACATTTTACGAGCAGACCATATAATTCTTTTCATTAAATATTCATATTTCATTGAAATAAAAACTAGCAATGGAAAACAAGTAGCTGACTTCATTCCTTACTAGTAGGCTTTGTAATCACCCGAGTGCTCATTCTCTTTCACAGAATAGAAGTAGCTATTCTGATTACAGTGGCATGTGCACATGTGTGTACGTATGTGAAAGAGTGTGGTAGGCAGGGAATGGAAAAGTCCTCTTGCTTACAGAGGCATCAAAACTCAGGTTTACATGTGGGCTAGAGAGAGGATCTGAAGGTGGTAAAATTTATAGGAGAAGGAGATATGGGTCACTGATAATGGGGTCAGCATCTTGAGAGCTTGTTTGGAGGTTCTAGCAGGGGAGTGCAGCTACTCGTATACCCTTGACCGAAGAAGGGTCCTCCTCTAGCGGGGAAGGTCGTCCTCTTCGACCGAGCGCGCAGCTTCGGGAGGGGGGACGCACATGGAGCGGTGAGGGAGGAAGGGGACACCCGCCTAGCCAGCCAGATCAGCCGAATCAACCCTGGCGATCAATGGGGTGACAGATGTCGCAGCCAGATCGCCCTCACATCCATGGGGTCAGCATCTCATACATAAAAAATGCCACTTGAGTTTCATATTGAACTATTTAACTAGAAATTAAAAAAAAAACAATTATGAAAAAAGAGCAAGGCCCAGTTATACGTATTTCAGACATTTGATGGATTTAAGAAAATTCAAGTGTAAATCAGGGTTATATAAATCAAAATATGTTGTGATCACTGTAGAAAGGTGTTAAAATACAACAGAGGTACTTTTTGAAATGTAAATAATCTGTGCTTTGGTTTGTAACTCCATATTCCTAACAATCAGGAAATTGTTGCATAACTTCGCCCATTACCTTCTTCCAACCTTTCATCTTTACAACATCTTTAAGATCAGCTTATCTTGATTCCTGTTTTCTCAGGCATGTTTTTATTTTGTAGTAGTCCTTGTTAGGGTGAGTGTTTATTAGTTTCTTCTTCTTCTTCTTCTTTTTTTTTTTTTTAGGAGAAGTTGTGGGTTAATAGAACAATCATGTTTGGATTCCCGCATACCACCCTATAATTAACACCTTGCATCGGTGTGGTACATTTGTTAAAAATGATGAAAGCACATTTTAATAATTGGATTATTAACTATAGGCCATGGTTTAACTTAGGGTTCCCTGTTTGTGTTGTGCAAGATGGATTTTTTTTAAAAACTTACTCTAGTAACATATATACAACCTCAAATTTCCCCCTTTTAACTACATTCAAATATATAATTCAGTGTTGTTAATTATGTTCACAATGTTGTGCTACCATCACCACTATCCATTACCAAAACTTTCCTGTCATCTCAAATAGAAACTACATTTTAAGCCTTAACTCCCTGTTCCCTATCCCCACTGTTGAATCATTAGCAGTTGGGAAGTGATGATGATAATAACCTACATTTAGGCTGCATATTACTTTTTTCAAAAGTGTCATCACTTGGTGTGTTCAATTGTTAAAATAACTCTGAGGTAGAGAGTAGAGAGAGAGAATTTTTAAAAAAAAGTCTCTAGCATAGTACTGCAATGGTGTAGTACTGCATGTATAGTCACTCAGTTTATGTATGTTGAGTGAGCTACGTTGAGAAAAATCAGAAGAGTGGAGATGAGTGGGAGCTGCTATTTGTTCAGAATAATGAATCAGTAGCAAAAAGAAGTGGAACTTAGTTTATCTGTGTCAGCAATGTTCAGTAGACATCTAATATGAGCCATATATGTAATTTAAATTTTTCTAGTAACCACAGTAAAAAAATAAGAAATAGGTGAAATTAATTTTAATAATATATTTTTGCTTCACCCAATATATCCAGAATATTAGCATTTCAACATGTAATCAATATAAAAATTATTGTGATGTATTACATGCTTTTTAGTCTTTGAAATCTGGTGTGTTTTTTTATGCTTATGGCACATCTCAGTTTGGATTAGCCACATTTCAGGTACTCATAGTTACATGTGCTCAGTGCTCACATGGCCAGTGACTAATGTATCGTTCAGCACAACTCCGGATTTCTTTATCCTTTTTTTTTTCTTTTTGTGACACCATACTGACACTTCTGACATTTTCTTTTTGATATTCCCATAGGAATTCAGACCAATTCTGTATATGTAACAAATTGAAGGTCATCTTGAGAAAAATTTCATGAGATTAGAAATAGGAAGTAAAAAATTTTTTACTTGTAAGATTCTATAACAGTTTAGAAACTCTAGATTTGGAATATGCAGTAAATGTATTTTGGAAATATCTAGAAATGTGGAAAGCAGCATGATAGCTAGTGACAAAGAAATATTGACATGGAGGAATATAAATGTGTGGTGAGATTAGGTCATCCATAGAAAGAGTGGGATTTGGTAGGTTGAGCCCTAGTAGACACATTTGTAATTCATTACCAAAGTCCTGATTGTGAAGACAGTGCATTTGCCACCTAGTGGTCAGGCAGAGGTAGTGTAGTCAGTTATTTAGCTAATGCCGGTATTAGCTAAATGTTTATTAAAAAACTTTTGTTTTTTAAATTTGAAATCTCAACCAGGTTTGTACTTTTGTCTGGAATTGTCTAAAAGGGCATATTGCTCCCCCATCCCCTTTGGCCTTTAATTTGGGGATGACAAGTCTGGACACTTCAGTTCATAGTTGTGTTTCTCATGATGGTCCTGAAAAATGCTCTCATATTAGTGGACTTGGACAAAAAGATGAATTGTTCCCCTTCAAGATGGGTCAAAGAAGACAACTCAGAAAGCAGTATGAAAGCCACGTAGTTGTTTCTATAAACTCTGCCCCCCGACACACACACACACACACACGCCCAAAAATGTGGCAACTTTTGGCATAATCTGAAACCTGTAATTTTTTTTAAACTTTTATACTTGGGTGAGTAATGTAACTTTGCTTGGTTAAATGGTTGTAATTTTAATTTTGCAGTATATGAGAGAATATAAACGATATTGCCTTTTCTTTAATAGCATTGATAATCATATCTGAAATCCGTCCTAAGGATATCTGTATTTTCCTAAAAACAACATAAGCAGAATGAAATGTGCTTAGGACACTATCTACCCTAAAGTGGGTGGTTATCATTAAAATAACCTGTTTGTTGGATGAAACACTTTAAGGGGAATAGGGAGAGGAAATAATAAGTAATTTAAGAATCACTGATGGGGCTATAAGTTGTGTACTCTTTCCAGTGAGCTGTTCAATGATACACTGTTAGTTTTGCTGTATTTTGAGACGTTTTTCCTTTAATTTCAGAAAATAAAGCTGTTGGAGTGATGAAGGCAGGCCATGTATTTACAATTGAGCCAATGATTTGTGAAGGTGAGAACAAAGGATGCTGTAATGTTGTTTAATTGGATTTTTATTTATTGCTTTTTGTGGTCACTACTGATCACATTAGTGGTATATTCCACTTGATTTCTTTTTGCTTTGTTCACACTCTCTGTCCCATCTTGAACTTGATTCAGTATCATGTAGAGAACTGAAAACTGTAAAGGTTGTCAAGTAAGTAATGCTTTCTACATGTTAGTTCTCCTGTTGTTGGGAGATGCTGAAGTACTTGAATCCTGGTCTCTTTTCATAAAGATCCTGTCAAAGCATGTGTTGTAATAATTGGGAGCCTACATCAAATCTGTGTAGAAGTTATTGCTTGACAAAGTAGTGGAAAGAGAAGAAAAATAGAAGTATAGCATTTGATGAGCACCTACTCTGGCACAGGCACAGTTATATGATTTAAATTTCCACAACTTAAGAGGTAGATGTACAGAGGAGGAAACCGATCCTTGGAGAAGTTAAGTAACCCACCCAAGGTCACTTTAGCTAGTTACGTGGCAGAATTTGTAGAACTCTAAAGTCACTCCCTTTGTATGATGCTGTGCTGCCTCTTCAGGGCCTGCATGCATGGTGTCATGTGGTATCACACAACTGTTGTGGACAGAGCACAGCTCAGATACTCTTAGCTCTGGCAGCCTTATGTCCTCGCTGTTGTTATTCCCTGTGACAGGGAGGTGGCAGTGATAGTGGAATTGGTGTCATGATTAGGACTCTTCACTTAGATTATCAGCGCAATAGGAATAACTGGGGCCTGCTTCATGAGGCCTTCACCTTTATTTTTTTCTAGATGAATCTTCTTAACATGGAAAGAGCTACATACCATCACCTGTTAGTTCCTCGTTGGAGCTAGGGGGTGGGAAGTGAAGCAATATTAGTAGGGCCTGTGTGTCCTGGACCCTGTATTAAATGATACTTTCCCTCCAGATCCTTCCTGGGCAGGTCCTGCAAAGGTTTGCTGGCTCCAATAAAAGGCATGAATCCACTGCTGCTCTGGAGGAGGCTATTTGCTGCAGCCCATAGCATTGGATTGTTGTCTCCCTATCATTCATTGTTCACAGAGCAGCGATTGCAGTCTTTCTCAACTGAAAATCAGACCTAGTGTGTGGAGGAGGATGGACTGTAGGGGAGAAAGTGTGGGCAGGAAAACTGGGTAGGAGATTGTTTTATTTTATAGTCTAGAGTGAGGTACTGCTGGCGTGGACTAAAAAATTGTTTTTTCTTTTCTTAGTACCTTCAACACTGTTTTTTCCACAATTGACTGAATGTTTATTAGCACTAGCCATGCCATTACTGCTCCGATAAGGTTCAGAAAGGAACTAAAACCATTTGTAGATGGTTTCATGGTGAATTCTGTTAGGCCAACTTTCTATCAGGTAACTGAGTTTAGAAAAAGTATAGTGTGTGGCCTTCAGCTCAAGAAGAGTGCCAGGTTTGGTTGGGGGAGAAACATAGTCTAGTTCCTATAAAGTAAAGGCCACACAAGTCAGAAGCCTGATCTGACTTAAAGGACTTAGTAGTTCTGTGACTTGGGCAATATACTAGTTATCTCTTGCATAATAAATTACCCCCAAACTTAATGGCTTAAAAACAACAAATGTTTATTATCTTACAATTTCTATGGGTCAGGAATTTTGAGCACAATTTAGCAAGGTGCCATTGGTTCAAAGTCTCTTATGAAATTGTAGTCAAGCCATCTGCTGTGGCCATGGTCTCATGTGAAGACTCTGTGAGGAGAGAATCTGCTTTTAGGCTCATACCTGTTCCTTGTGGGTGGTTGGACTGAGGGCCTCAGTTTCTTGCTGGCTATTGGCTGAAACCTTCCTTAGTTCTTTACCATGTCGACCCCCTCAGGCTATCTTACATGGCAGCTGGCCTCCCCCAGAATGTGTGGTCCAAGAGAGAGAGCAAGCACATCCAAGACAGTTGGATAACCTAATCCTGGGAGTGACATCCCAACACTTCTCCCATATTCTTTTCCTTAGAATTGGTTGATATGCAACCAGTTGCAAAGGCAGTAAGTATATTAACAGTGAAAGGAAAGACAAATGGGAGGAAAGTGTCATTAATTTTTAAATTAACTGGCATCTGGTTGATAAGGCATATGGTAGTACTGCTAGGACTAAGCAAATAATTTTCTATAGAGCCAGTTCAGATATTCATCAGATTATAACTGCTATGCTTAAGTGTAACTCATTTAGGCTAAATCCCACTGGAAATCCAGATTGGAAAATCTCAAGTCCGAAGAGGAATTTTCTCAGAATAGTGGCCAAATATGTTTACCTTGACATTATTAAAGAGCCTATTTTAGTAGATAAAAATAAAATGAAAGAAATATTATGTCATGGGAGGCGGCTGTGGCTCAATCAGTGGGGCTCCCGTTTACCATATGGGAGGCCCTGGGTTCGGTTCCCGGGGCCTCCTGGTGGGGGCGGGCCCGCCCGCATGGCGTGGTTGGCTGACCCGGCGAGTGCGGGCAGCAGGGGGGGATAAATGAATAAATAAATAAAATCTTTAAAAAAAAAAAAAAAAAAGAAATATTATGTCATAAATCCATTTGTGAAAAAGGTCATTACATTGAAAAATACCTATATATTCATCTTTAGGTAGTTGAAAAGTAGGAGTTAAATTTTTTTTTTTTTTTTAAGATTTATATATTTTCTTATTCCCCCCCGACCACCCACTTGCTCTCTGTGTCTATTCGCTGGGTGATCTCTCTGTTTTTTTCCTACCCTCTCTTCTCATCCTTCTCCTCCAGTCTTCACCGGGATTCAATCCTAGGGACCTCTGATGTGGGAGAGAGGCATTCTGCCACCTGCACCACTGCAGTTCCTGGTTTCCAGCACATCTTGTCTTGGCTCTCTCCTGTGTCTCTCCCTTGCTGTGTCATCATCATCTTGCTGCGTGGCTCTGCGGGTGGCTTGCCTGCATGCCTTCTATTTTTATTTTACCAGGAGGTCCCGGGGAGCAGACGGATGCCCAACCACTTGAGCCACATCCCCCTTAATTTTCTTTAAGCTGTTGGTTATTTCACTTCAGAGTTTGTGTTCTGGGATTTTTCTGTGTGAGGTAGTGAGGCCTAGAAGTAATATTTTGGGAATCCCAGTGGGTTCCGTGTAATATTTCGGGTAATCTAAGCACCTCTTAAAATATATGTGTATATATATATATAAATAACATTTTTGTAAGCAAATACACATATATGCATATATATATATAAAAAAAGGATATTCTACATTTATAACTGAATAAAAAGAAGTAATATTTTATCTAAAGATTATTCAAAATGAAGAATGTATTGAATTTTTTTTTAACATCTAATTTGGAAATGAGGAAGTCACTGTAAATACATAATTTTTAGTAGGAGGCTGTTGTATCTATAATTGCTTCACTTTTTCATTCTAATTCTGCCCAGATTCTCTTGGGCCTTATCTTTCCACTTTACTTTCATTGCCCTGTGGCTCCTCACCCCTCCCTCATGAAGAATTTTCATTCATTGTTTCCCATCTTCTCACTGTCCCTTCACTTCCTTCCTCTTGTTTCAACCCCTCTCCTATCCATTCTGCTTCATCATGTTTTTCTTGTCCTCTCTTCAACCTGCTTGTTTCTCTTTGTATTTTGTTAGGGATTGAATTAAGTCCCCCACAAAAGGCATGTTCAGGTCCCAACCCTGGTCCTGTGGGTGCGAACCCATCTGTAAATAGGACCTTTGAACATGTTATTAATGTGTGCCCAAGCTGAATGAAGGTGGGTCTTAATCCAGTATGGCTTAAGTTCTTAAAAGTAGAGGAAATTGGACACAGAAAGAAGTCACAGGGAGGAGCTAGAAGCTGCAAGTTAACAGAACCCAGAACAAAGGAGAAGATACTACCAGGTGCGTTGCCATGTGACAGAAAAGCCAAGAACCAAGGATTGTTTGCAGTCCGCCCCAGAACACCACAGTCTTCAGGGAGAAACCATTGCTTTGCTGGCGCCTCAAATTGGGACTTCTAACTTCAAAACTGCGAGCCTGTAAATTCCTGTTGTTAAGCCAACCCACAATATAGTATTTGTTTTAGCAGCTGGGAAACTAACCTCTCTTTCTGGTTACAGGGGTATGGACTATAAAACTTCCATAGTATAAATCTGTTTTTACCATCTAATTATGTGCCTGCCATTTAAAAATTAAATCAGGAGTTAAATCATATAATAAAAATATACAAATATTTACATTATTTCTCAGTATACATTGGCTTATAGTTAAGATGCTAAAGTTATACCAGGAAAGAGCTAAATTCATTAATTCAAGTTTTTTATTTAAAAAAATTTTTTTAAGGAAGTACCAGGGATTGAACTCAGGACCGCGTACATGGGAAGTAGGCACTCAACCACTGAGCTACATCTGCTTTCCAGTGTTTTTTTCATTTGTTTGTTTGGTTTTTAGGAGGTACCGGAGATCAAACCCAGGACCTCGTAAATGGGAAACAGGCACGCAACCACTTGAGATATACCTGCTCCCCTAATTCAAGTTTTTACTTGTAGTTCTGTGATGTATAGTATTAATATGATTTCTAAAATGCAACCCAGTGCCTTTATTTTGGAAATACCATCTTAATTTGATATTTGGGAAATATAAAATAAGTGAAGTTATAACCCACTTGAGGAAATTTAAACATCATCATTACTTCATTGACATTAAAGACCAAAATGAAGTTGGAGAAGCATTAGCTAAAGCAAGCAATTAAGTTTGAAGTGTAAATAAGAATCTTGATAGTGAATTTTCTAACTGGCTTTCTATTTGTTATCCAGGGATAGAGTTTATTTAGAAAACTAAATAATTGTTGTCTGTTTGTTTAAGGGGGATGGCAGGATGAAACCTGGCCAGATGGATGGACTGCAGTGACAAGAGATGGGAAGCGGTCTGCTCAGTTCGAGCACACCCTGCTGGTCACGGACACTGGCTGTGAAATCCTAACCCGGCGACTTGACAGTGCACGGCCTCACTTCATGTCCCAATTTTAATTTCTCCCAAGATGGCATCATACGTTTTGGCTGTACTATGCATTTTATTGAGAGTACAGAAAAGAAGAGGAAATTTTTATCGCCTGTTTTGTTTTGACCATAGATAAAGGACTACAGGATTTGATGTATATCCTCGAGAACTTGTCTTGGGTCTGAGAAAGCCTAGAAGAAAAAAGGAAAAACTTCTCAACTCCTTTCACTGTCCCTTCTCTCCCCCTCAGTATCTCCATGCCCCTGTTTTCTCATTTGCCCTTTGAGCACTTTTACTTAAACCTGCTTCTAGTTGCTTTTATCACTGCCACAACCGGCCATCAGAGTTAGCTGCTTTCCAGGTGAATGTTGAAGATGAGAATCCTTGAAACTTCAGCAACATATGTTGCTCCAGATTTTTAAAATTAAATATATATATGAAAAAATATATGTATACATTTTAAATTCCATATACAAAATTACTGAACACTATGTGACCTGGGGTTTGTATTGATTCTTCTCTGACAGGGTTATATGCTGTCATACTGGACCCATAGTTTGCAGTGATTTAATTCTTAGTTGGGAACTGTCATCCCATTCCCCCCTCCCACTAATCATTTACCCTTGTAAATGTACTTAAGGAAGGACTCAATGAGACTTTTTCTTGAATGTGGACTCTGTATCTGTGTGTCAATGAATGGATGTGGCAAAATTCACTTTGGAAAATGTTACCAGACTTTAAATCTAGTATGTGGCAAAAATAGCCATACTCCAAGTCGGGACTGGCTGTTGCAAGGCATGAGAATTTTGTAATACACTGCTATTTCAGACCTCTATTTGATCAGAAATGGGAGAAAAAAGCCTACTTTCTTCCCCTATTTTATTTCAAGAACATACCTTGGATGTACTCAGGAGAGTGTAGCGGCTGTCCTGTGGAGGATGGTGTTCTAGAATCTGTCGAGGTGTGAGCAGAGTAAGTCTGGTTGGCTGTTAGGTTCTAACATTTAGTCATTGATACTGATGAGGAACTACAAAGTAAGGAACTACTTTGAAAACTGTGCCCTTGCAGTAGGAATGCAGCTGCCCTTCTTGATGTGCTGAAAATACACTTTGCCTTTATGTAGTTGGTCCTTATTAGAAATGACCCCAGCTGCCCAATGTTTATGTCCTTTTCAGTATTTCAGTCCAGATAGGAGAGTATCCAGTGAAGACATAACAGACCATAGAGTCATTGTCATGAGAGTGTACTTGATTACTGGGTATCTGGTGAAGTTCTTGTAATATAATTTGATACCACTGACACATTATATTTGTAAGAGAACATCATCATTCCCGGAGTGCCTCAGACCTTTATTGCTTTAAAAGAATTATGATGTTTTCATTACTTTTATTATTTTAATGATTTAGTAAAGTGACTGAATCTGGTGTTGACTTTTGGGGTGTGTGTGAAGTTTTTAACAAATTGTAATATTTGTGAATGGAATGCCTTGCAATATGAATATTAATATAATGTGTAAAGGGAGATTAAAATGTTTGATTATCCCACCACAGTCATTAACTTTGCTGCATTTGTTTGGGATTTCAGAGGGAAGTGGGATGGAAATGGGCTGAATGATTTTATAATTTAAAATAAACTCAATCATTTGAGTAAAAATACTTTTTTTCAGGTTTAATGCTGCACAATAATTGTACCATTGTTTGGTTCCACAGAAAGTTTGTCAGCATTTGAAATAAAACTATATTTTTGAGAGTTTTTACAATAGAGGATGCTGAATATTTAGGGAAGCATTTTATGTGCTGATAATGGAGTTAAAAGTGTGGGCTTGAATAGTGTCTCATCAGAAAATAAACTCAAGAAAAAAAATTGTTGGTGGGATAGTTTTTATTAAAACACCATACTGGTGATACACTTTTCTCAGTTTGGGAGATTTTAAAATAATATGGGTTCTAGTCAAATTGCATGTATCTAATTATAAATGTTTATTAGATTTATGGAAGAAAATATCTAGTTTCATCGTTCTCCCAACTTTTTACAAAATAAGTGTATGTGTTACTTTTAAAATACTCTTTTTCTGCTAGTTCTCCACCCCATGGAATTATAATTCAGAAGAAGGAAAAATGTTTGTCTTCTATCTTTTATGTCTTTTGCTGATAAAATGGATTAAGGAACATTAGAATCCATTCACTGACACCTTTATACCACTTGACACCTAAATTAATAGGCAAGAATTTTTCTATTTATTTAGGAATTTGTTTGCCATCTTACCTTGATTCTTCAGTTTGGATGGGTTTGGTTAAAAATTGAGAACAGGATGCTGCATTGTAAAAGTTCCCAAATGCACCCTCCTGGTATTTCCTTTTTTTACCCCTGCCTACAACTTTTTGTTTTGAAACTTTTCAAATTTACAAATAAGTTGAAAGTATAAGATATGAAAAATCATATAGCCTTTACCGATATTCAGCAATTGTTATTTTGCTACAATTGCTTCTTGGCTCTATGTAAGCACTTTTCTATAGAAAGCAGTGACATCATATTTCACCTATTATTACTAAACCTGTATCTTCTAAAAATAAGGAAAATCTCCTAAATAATCTTATTATAATTATAATATCCAAAGAACTTAACATTGATAAAGAATTATCTAACATGGTACATACATTAAACTTCTCTTTCTCTCTAAATGCAGGATCCATATCCATGGCATGTTTTTCATGTATCCATACTCATTTTACTCCAGAACAATCAGTTCTCCCACTTTTTGATCTTTTATGAACTTGACACTTTTGAAAAATCAGGCCAGTTAGCTAGATTTGTCTGATTGTTTCCTTATAATGAGGTTTAAGTGAAACATTCTGGCCAAAGGCTACATAGAAGGCATTCATTTTATCATGCCAAGAGGCACATGTTAGCTTGTCACATTTCTGATACCAAGTTTGACCACTTGGTGCCTGTCAGATCTTTACATTGTAAAAATATCTTTTTTCTTTTTTTAAAATAAGTAATTTGGGATGAGATACTTGGAGACCATTTGGATAGCCTGTTCACTCAATGGTTTTAGCATTAATGATAATCCTTGCCTGAATCAATTATTTTATTACATTGGTGGCTGCAAATTGGGATTTTTCCAGGCCTAGCATTCCTTCTACTGTTATTAGCTGGCATTCTTCTACATTACAAAAGATGTACTTTCTACCTCCCCCCCCCACCTTTTTTTTTTTTCCATATCAATGTAGACTCAGATTCTTTTAGTTCTATTTTGTTACTGTAATTGTTCCAAATTTGGCCAGCAGGACTTTTTTTTTATTTTTATTTTTTTTAAGACTTATTTCATCCATTTTAACCCGCCCTTCCCCATTTGCTGTTTTTGTGTCCATTCGCTGGGCAATTCCCTGTATCTGTTTCCTGCCATCTCTTCTCATCCTCCTTCAGTCTTCACCAGGATTCGATCCTGGAGACCTCCGATGTAGGAGAGAGGTGTTCTGCCACCTGCGCCACCTTGGTTCCTGGCTTTCAGAACTTTCGGAGCATCTCATCTTGTCTCTCCCGTGTTTCTCTCCTGTTACGTTGTCATCTTGCTGCATGGCTCCTGGGGCCTGGCGGCTCACGGGCACACGGAACCTGGCAGCCCATGCGCCTTCTATGTGTGTATATATATATATTTTTAATTTTACCGGGAGGTTCCGGGGATCAAATCCAGGTCCCTCCATATGGCAGGCGGACGCCCAACCATTTGAGCCACATCCGCCCCCCCAGCAGGACTTTTAAGCTTGTTCATGGGTCATTTTGGTCTGTGCCTATCAGTCTTTGAGCACTTCTTTGTACTTCATAGTAGGCTTCTAGGTTTATCGTGTACTTTTCATGCCCCAGACTTGGAATTGGCTGTTTTTCCACGGAACACTGGTTTCTTTAGGTGGGGTGCTATTTGTAAATCAAGAACTAGGTACTACTGGGGTGTCATTACTTCTAGACCCTTTCTGGGAACAGAGCCAGAACAGATTTTTAAATAAATCATGAGTTCATTCTGATACTTTGACTTCACACCTAACAGTAATCTTCCTCACTCTTCCTTGTTCCATATTTGTATCTTCCCTTTTCCAGTGTCAGAACTTTAGTTCCAAACAGCATGAACTCATTCGCTTGATCCTTTAAGACATGCAAAATAATTTTGGAATTACTATGCCAAAATTACTACCCACAATAAACAAGTGTAAAATTCTTGCATGATTCTTTTTATTCTCAGGATATATCTCACTTAGGAGTTGCAATCAGTATTGGTTTAAAAGTTATTTGATATAATAAAAATTTTTAATCATAAATTTCATAAACCATGAGCTATTTTTTAATAATGAGTGCAGTGAATTTTGTGAGCAAAGCAAAGAGAGGGGGTGGACAGGGTATTTTAGTGGTCTAGAAATATTTGGTGATGTTGGACTTCTACCAAACTGTCGCTTACAAAAGGAGCAAATTACACCATTTGCAATGTTCTGGCTGTGTGGCCCACTTTTCAAGTTCCTTTTGTGTTAGAAAATAGCCTTGTGAACATTTATGCTTTAGGAACAAACTTTCATAATGTGGACAGTGTGTGCTATGACAGTATTCTTAATGTTAGTAATTAATTTAATAGTTCATTTAAAAATGAACATCTAAGGAAAGGTTTGCTAAACAGCACTGGTTCTATGCATGGAAATTTTGGCCCAGTTGTGTTTGAACTTAGGAGGGGCAAACAGCCTATGGTGGCTGCTGCTTTGTGGCAGCCTCCTCCCTTACCTCATCCTTCTTCCCTTTGTTGTTCAGAATGAAAGGCAAAATTAGTGGTTTACAATTGAGTGTTTTGCAGAAGAAAACAGGAATAATGTGGCTTTAGCTACATGTTATCTGCTGCTTTCCATTTTGGGACTGGGTGAACAACAGAACTGTTGTATATGGTAGGTTTGTGGTTATTTTTTAAAATGTCAACACTTATGTATTGAATTACTAAAATGTGCTAAAGTCAGTATGTGGAGTGCTCAAGAAGGGCTTTCCAGCAAGATTTTCAAGTCACTAATGTGTGTGTTAGTAGGTTCAAAGTTTTTTAATATATATTTTTTCTATTGAAATTCCTATGGTTTCCAGGCTTTTTACTAATGTAAATATTTTAGTACAGTAATTGCCCTTATTTCCTGGGTAACTTGAGATTCTCAACCCTATTTACTACTATTCCAGCCGCCTCACTCCACTCCCAACAACAAACATATGCTAAGGATCCTTACTTTCCAAAACCTGGAAGTACATTAGCACTATAGTATCATGAAAAGTGCACAAGACCAAAATCAGAACACCATGCTCTAACTTCTACCATTTTATGAACTGGTTGCATGGGTAGGACAAATCACCATACTCTGGAGATCTCCCATTTGTGGAATGACACCACAACTTAACAACTACTTTATATATAATGTGACTATAAAGCAAATTTGATTTATTTCAGTAGTTGAGGCAGAGTTCAACAGTAAATTGAGGTTAGAATTTTTAAACTTATTTAGTTTTAAAATCTCATGTTTAAAATACTTAATCAGTGAATTTGAGCCTTGGGTGCTTCTGAGGAATCAAACTAGTCAAGGATAAAAAACCGTTAGTACTGGGGAGTAAATGTGGCTCATGCAGTGAGCACCTGCCTTCCACATGGAGGTCCCGGGTTCGGTCCCTGGTGCCTCCTAAAAAAAAGCAAACAAGCAAACAAGTGAGGAAACCAACTCAGGGGCGCTGATGTGGCTCAGTGGTTGAGTGCCAGCTTCCTGCATATGAGGTCCCACGCCCAGTACTTCCACCCCCGCTGCCCCAAACCTGTTAGTACTATTAGTACTAAAATGTAAGCTAGAAAGAGACCAACAGATATTTTAAATCAAATTTCTGCCTTCTTAATCTTTCTTAGCACATTATGACATTTTTGGCAGTCAAGTATATTTTAGTACCCATCTAAACTGGTGGTAGTTCAATGGTGGATTATCACTTCTTTCATCAAAGGAGCACATGCATTTTTTACCTCATGTACAAGGAATTCTGTTACCACGTCCAATTTGATAATATCAATCTGCTTAACCCATTATGGCAATAGAGTAAAGTTCCACCAAAAGATATCTGGTATAATGGAGGACTCCATATGTCACTGTTCAGGTGGTAGTTGTTTCTTTAAAAACACCATTTCCTTGGTAAAGTTCTATGCATTTATTATCCAAATAGTTTTTTGAATATACTTAATAAAATGTATTTTCTAAATGTGTTTGTGGTATACATTTCTGAAGGCTGTTTGCTGACAAAGAATCTGATCTTGCATGCTAATTAAAACAAAATTGGCTGAGTCCAAAGTTGGTCTTTTACCTGGGCCAGCAAGCATCTCTAGGCCCAAAGAACTGTTAGTTCATTTAGGACTTTGATCTTCAGCCTACTGTCAGGTTAGTAGCCAAGAGAAAGTTCTGAAGCATTCTTGTGCATGTAAAATATATGCACAAGGACCCCAAAGCTACAAAATATTTTAAAAATTATCAGCTTCAGTTTAATTTTGCATTCAAATTGGATAAATATAAATAGCATTATGTACATATTTTGCAGCCATTTTTGTTTGATGTGAGCTGTACACACACTTTAGCTAGCTCTGTTGTACTAGGGTTTGGACATAACAGTTTTTCCTCACCTTCATCCCTCCAAAATGCATAGTGCCATATATTCTACTTTATACGTCCATTTCCTATGGCACACAATAAAGAACTTGTTACAATTCAGACATGCCGATATATGAATATTCTCCAGTGAACTTCACTAGGTGGGCTAAATAAAAAGCACAGTAGCCCAGCATGCTGAAAATGGAAATGTAGGGAGCAGATGTGGCTCAGGTGGTTGGGTGCCTGCCTCTCACATGGGAGGTCCTGAGTTTGGTTCCCAGTGCCTCTTGGAAAAAACAACAAGCAAAACAAATGAAAAACAACTCAGGGAAGTTGATGTGGCTCAGTGGTTGAGTGCTGGCTTCCCACATGTGAGGTCCTGGGTTCAATCCTCAGCCCCTGGTACCTCAAAAAAAAAAAAAAAAAAAAAAAAGGAAAATGCAGGCAAGATTTGAAATATGCTACTTATATGCACATTTTCCAATTAAACAGTAATAAAGATGCTTAGTTTCTAATGTTACAAAATTTTAGATCTCTAAGTTAAAAAAGCTAACTGTAGCTTTCATGAAATATACAGAATAGCCGTTTGTATTAAAATTATATTTAAAGATAATTTCAAAACTTTTCTACAGTTCTTCAAAGGTGGTAGAATCCTGGGGTTATGGAACAAATAATCTGGGGCAACCAGGATAGTTTTGCTGACAAGCACACAGTGAATGTTTTTAGCCCTGTGCTATATGTCTAACTTTGTTCCAAAAACTGGTTCAGCAACATTTCTATGAAATATTTGATTTCGTCCAAAAGGATGTATTAAAAGGATCTTATGAAGAACATTCTATCTTACACCTATAGTTGAGACCCTTGATCCAGGAATCCTTTATAGTATGGCTCTTACAGAATTGATTATACTGGATCGTTGAAAAAGACAATTGTGCTTTCATCCAGAAATGCTAATACTTGTTAAACTGAATCAGCTGGCTCAAGAGTATATACTGGGGGACGGATGTGGCTCAAATGGTTGGGCATCTGTCTCCCATATGGAGGGACCCGGGTTCGATCCCTGGGACCTCCTGGTAAAAAAAATAAATAATTAAAAAAAAAAGAGTATATACTTATCTATGGCAAAAATGGAAAGTAAACTCACTAATTGACCAGCCACAAGAATTGGAATAACATTTTGATATCTTAAACTTTTTCAAATTTGCAGATATAAAAATATTTGTCATTTCCCATTCATGTATACTTCATGTAAAAAAATAAAGGACAAAAACCTTTAAGAGTTTTCAGTACTCTCCTCTATTATTAATTACTCTCCACTTCCATTTTGTTATTGCAGTTGCCTAAAGCAGTATACTTTGTCCTGGGAATGCTGGGCTAAACCAAACCAGATTCAAAGTTCATTTCCAATGGTTGGGTAGAAGCTAGTTTTAATTTCTTCCTCCCAGCTCACGTAGGCCAATAGTTCCAGGTCAATGGGCCTCTAGTGTGACTCCAGCCTTCTAGGTAAAATGAAGGAAAAAAGCCAGGATTTTGAAAAGCATTTGACAAAACCTAGCACCCTTTCTTGATAAAAAACATTTAGATCACTAAGAATAGAAGGAAACTTCCTCAACATGATAAAGGGCATATATGAAAAGCCCACAGCTAACATCCTACCTAATGATCAAAGACTGAAAGCTTTTCCTCTAAGACCAGGAACAAGACAAGGATGCCCACTGTCACCACTGTTATTCAAAATTGTACTCAAAGTTCTTGCCAGAGCAATTAAACAAGAAAAATAAATAAAAGACATACAAATTGGAAAGGAAGAAGTAAAACTTTCCCTATTTGCAGATGACATGGTCCTATATATAGAAAATCCTGAAAAATCTACAATAAAACTCCTACACCTAATGAATTCAGCAAAGTGGTGGGGTACAATACCAACACCCAAAAATCAGTAGTGTTTATATAGACAAGTAATGAACAATTGGAAGAAGAAATCAAAAGAAAAAATGCCATTCACAATAGCAACTGAAAGAATCAAATATTTAGGAATAAACCGAACCAAGGATGTAAAGGACTCATACACAAAAATCTACAAAACATTGCTAAAACAAATCAAAGAAGGCCTAAATAAATGGAAAGGCATTCATTCTGTGGTCATGGATTGGAAGACTAAATATCATTAAGATGTCAGTCCTATCCAAAATAATTTATAGACTATTTTTTATTGCTTCTTTATACTTCTCAGGATAAAAAAAAAAACCTAAATTACCACCACCACCAGGAGTCTGATAGATTTGATTACATTAAAATACAATGTTCAACAAAATACCATGAAATAAAGTCACAAGACAAACTGAGAGAAGATATAACATATAAAACTGACAAAGGACTAGCATCTAGAATATAGAATTCCTGAACATACTAAGAAAAACTGAGATAACCTAATAGAAAAATGCAAAGGATATGAATACTTCACACACACACAAAAGGAAATACAAATGGCCAATAAAATGGAAAGGTGCTCAAGTGAAGTAGTAATTGAGGGGTCCGCAAACTAAAGTCACAAGTGAATACCATATCACAACCATCTGAATGGCAAAAATTTACAATCACTTTGAAGAGCAATTTGGCAATCTAAAGTTAAATGTGCATATCTTATGATATATATCCTAAGTAATTAACTCACTAAGCACAATGTACGAGACTGTTCCAATGCATTGTTTAGGAATACAGAAACCACCCTGAAAACAAACTTATGCCATCAATTAGAGACCAGATAAATTATGATAGTTCATACAACTGCATATTACCTAGTATGAAACTGAATGAGATCAATCATGATAAGTGAAAAGTGAAAGCTGCAGCATGAGACAGTATCAGGTTTAAAAACATGTAAAACAATACTGAAGACTAGAAGGTTTATGGAAATTTTTGTAAAACTGTAACAACATACATCCTGCATGGTGGCTACGTCTGGAGAAGGAGGAAAGGGAATGCAGTATAGAGGTGGCCAAATGTTAAGATTTGACAAAAGTAGGTGCTGAGAACTGGCATATTCAATATTTAAGATACTGTATTTTTTATGTGCCTGAAATAGTGATACAGCAAGCAATAACACACTTACCTACTGTAGCAGTTTGATATTATTGATGAATTCCAAAAAGAAATATTGGATTATGTCTGTAAACTGGTCTTTTCCTCTGGGCATATTAGTGTTTTGGATTTAGAGGTTTTACTTTTACCTAAATTATGATTAGGGCTTTGATTGGGCCACATCAGTAGGGTGTTGAGTCCCCGCTCCTTGATGAGTGGGGACTCACAGATAAAAGACATGGCAAAGGACAGAGGTGGAGTTTTGATGCTGGAGTTTTGAGCTGGAGCCCGGGAAGTGAACACACAGAAGAACAGAGAGGAATAGAGACAGCTCCTTAGACATGGCAGAAGCCCCAGGAGAGTCATTTGCCTGATAGTCTACAGCTGGCCTTGTGGAGAAAGCACAGCAGCTGAGCCCAGAGAGAAAATGAGCTCCAGGAAGAAAGGAACCCAAGAAGCCTGAACTCTAGGCTGATGTTGGCAGCCGTCTTGCTCTAAAACATGGCAAAAGACTTTGGTGAGGGAAGTAACTTACACACTATGGCCTGGTAACTGTAAGCTTCTACCCCAAATAAATACCCTTTATAAAAACCGATTTCTGGTATTTTGCATCAGCACCCCTTTGGCTGACTAATACACCTACTAAGCAAGGAAGGTAATTTCAATTATAAATTTTAGTGCCCACTGTGGGCCAGCTGCTTTACTAGGAACTAGGGGCATAAATGTGAACGAAGCATGATAGCTGCTCTCAAAAAAACAATTTCACAGGTGCAGATTTGTGCTCCATTTACTTTTGCCACTGATGGTTAGGGAAATCTGTTCTTTAGCAAGTGGGCCTGAAAAGTTTCTTAAACACCCTTAAAAGTTTCTGAGGACCGCAGGAGACAAGGTTCAGATATTCTCAATTGCCCTGCTTCTTCCATCTTTCTTTCATCAAATGAAAACAATGTGGAGAGGAGCCATGAGAATTACACAGCATAAAACAGGGCTGACAATTTCTACACAAATGCAAAAATTACTTTTATTGTCTTAAAATATTCCTTAAGGAGTTAGCAATTATTGTATGAAGGAGAGTCCAGAAAACAGATTTATGACTGTATTAGCCTTGTCTTTGATTACAGAATTTAGGAATTACACACAAGACATAATTTCCTAGAGCAGGCTACAGAAGGTATTTGAGGCTGTGAATGTGGAAGGGCTTCTCTCTGCCTAACCAGGCTGCTCCCATGACACTGCAGGACTTAGATGCAAGGGTAGACATATTTTTACTCGTTCAAACTTAAATCTTTACAACAGTTCGAATGCTGTAAGAGAAGGAAGCAATAAACATAGGTTATGATCATACCTTTTTAAAGATCACTAAAATTGCATTCTTTATGACCCGCCCCCACCTCCATAAACTCCAAGTTATTATTACATTGTATAATATATCACTAAAAAATGGAAGCTTACCTCTTTCCTGCATGCAGCAGTTCAAAGGCTTTGTTAATTTGGTCAAAAGACAGATTATGAGTCACAAATTCATCAACTTTAATCTTTTTAGACATATATTCAGACACCAGTTTTGGGACACTTTCTACACTCTTCCATCCTAAAAGAAATCATGTCTATTCATTAATTTATACAACAAATCTCTACTGTAGGTTTATTAGTGGGTGACACAAAGACATTAAGAGATCAGTTTTTTGATCAAGGAGTTATGAAAAATTCCAAAATTAGCATGGAGAGGAGGAAGAATTTTTCACACCTCTTTAATTTTCATTAAGATTTGCCCCCCCCCTTTTACACTAAGATTTATTAAAATCTAATTAATGTTTTGGCCAATTTAAACAAACTACTCAGGATAGAATTCTGGAAGTCTTAGAACATGCTTATTTAGGTCCACAACAGCAAAGATTTCTATAATCATGAAATTCAAGGAAGAAAAAAATTGATTATGACTTCATTTCCTTGGTTTTAAATTTAACAACGAACAGGGATAGCACCTCAGAAATTGAAATTGAAAGGCAAAGTAGGAAATCTTTAGCTACATGACAAGATTTTAAACAAAATTAGAGGATTCAATTTCTCACTTGTATTGAAAGAAACAAAAAATTAATGAAAAAGCCCTCCCACCTCCTAAACCAAGGACACTTTGGACTGAATTTTAAACATCTTTTGAGCCTTCTCCAAATGTCCCTCCCTACATCCTCCATCATTGATTACCCCCACACACAAATTGTGTGGACCTTTTACTCCTTTATATCTCCCAGTAACTGAGATGACTACAGCTACCACTATTCTCTAAATTAAAATTTCTATTTACATCTTTCAGTCATATTTTAGCAATTCCATGGAGCCCCAATGTTCCAGCTTATTTCCCAACAGGCTGCGCTATGGTGAGGCTTCAGTTAGAGGTTATTACCAAGACCCGATGGCTTGGAGTCATTGGGCTAGCATGTCCTTTCAAATATAACTATGGACCCTCCCTGTGATGATACCTCAGAGAAGCATGGGTAGCTTAAAAATAAGAAGTCTGTTTAAGATTCTTGGTTGTGGTATACATCTAGAGGTTTGGAAAGGAGGGTTAATCAGCTTGACATTTTCTACAGCAAATTCTGTAGTAAAAAGAAGGAAAACTGGCCAAACCCCTCATTTGAGCATAATTTCCTAATCTTGTCTTCTGGCCTTCAAAAAAACTGGTATAAAATGAGTTAGGGGATATTAATAGACATCTTGTTAAACACAGATCATTCAGAACTTGCGATTTTTTTTTTCCTAAGAAAATGAGCAATATACATTTTTTAAAAAGCCTATAGAAATGTTAGATTTCACAATAATTGGGATATATAAACGTGTTTTGATGTCTTTTCTCTTCCCTAGCTGAGCAACCATGAAAAAGATGGAAACTATTTCTCAGTATTCTACTGGTTGTTAGGCAACTCCAAATAACCTTTCAGGATCACACAAGAGTTAAAAATGATCAGTCTGGCACAGATTTCCAATTTTTTAAAAGAAGATTTTGACTAATTCAATATTTTAAGACTCAGTACTGGTTACTGCTAAAATCAGTACAATTTGGTTAGGGGTTTGATCATAACTGGTGGTTGCTTTTTCCCTTCTACCCTCTCTAAACAAATGAGTAAAAATGTTGATGATCTATCTACTTAAGTCCATAACATAAAACACAGTAATATAAAACAAAATGACACTGTTGCTTGCTTACTCTGTTCTGCCCTACCTCCAAACTACTTCCTTATTAAGAAAATATTGATTTTTAAAGTATTTTTAACAGGTGGCCACATGCTTTAGGAGAAGTTGAGTGCCTCACCAGCCTCAGGAGTAAATACTGATTGAATATAAAACCCTTGTATTAAAGTAATCTTGCATACAACAATTTAGGATAGAACAGGAGCCCACAAAAATTACTGTTAATACAAGAAAATATGCCTGGGATTGAAAATCTGATGAAAATAACAAGAGAAAATGTGCCATCTCATCCACTGAGTTACCTCCAAAGGCAGTGCCTTTCCATGTGCGACCTGTTACCAGCTGGAAGGGACGAGTAGAGATCTCTTCTCCTGAAGCAGCTACTCCGACTACCACGCTGACACCCCAGCCTTTGTGGCATGCCTCCAGCGCTGCTCTCTGCAGGCACAGAGATATGATCAAATCATAGAGTTGGTACATTTGCTCAGAGTATCTGCTTCCCCAGAAATTTTATGGGGTGGGGATGGGGGTGGGGGTAGGGGGAAGAGCCTTTAAAAATGGTAACAAGATAACCAAATTGAATGTTTATTAGGTTTAATTTTATTAACAATTATATTTTAACATGTATTAAAAAAATTAACTTGGCTAAATAAGAACACAAATTGAAAGGATTTAAAGCTTTTATATGCTTTATATTTTTAAAAGTAAATCCTAACTCAAAATTTTAAAGACTTTAATAAAAAGAAGGAGGAGAAGGTAACAGCTAACATTTTCTGAGTCTTTACTTTGTGTCAAGTAGCTGCTATTATCATCCCCATTTTACAGATGAGGAAACTGAGGTTTAGGGGCTTAAGGTCACTGAGTTAGTAAGTGGATGTATAATTCCAAAGCCTATGCTCTTCATTCACTACTGTATCATTCTGCCTTTTCACTTAATACACTAAGATTTAGAACTTGGATTGAAAGGCAAAGAAACATTATTTTCAGCTTTCCTGGGTCCATTCTTACATCATTTCCCATTTGTACTTTAATTAATTATTTTTCCCCTTTTCCATTAGAATAACTCTCATCAAGAGACTTCAACCGTACAGAAAGAATTTTTACTCTTAATGAAGGAAATGATCAAAAAAAAAAAAAAAGAAAAAAAAAAGCAGTAGCACAAAAAAAGGGAATGAAGCCAAGCACACTTACCATGACCTTCACGTTGCCAATACACTCAAAGGAATAGTCCACCCCTCCATCAGTCATTTCAACAAGTATTTCCTGGATGGGTTTACTGAAGTCTTGGGGGTTAATACATTCAGAGGCTCCAAATTCCTTGGCCCTTGCAAATTTATCTTTATTGATGTCCACACCAATGATCCGGGATGCACCAGCCACCTTACAGCCCATGATAACTGCCAATCCAACTCCTCCCAGGCCAAAGACAGCACAAGTAGAGCCAGGCTCCACCTAACAGTAAAAAGAGTCTATGAGGTCATCATTCCAGAAAAGTCAGAGAAACCACTAGGTTCTTACAGATCAGGCCAATTTCACTATTCCTGCAAAGCTCTGCTGAATTGGATTAGAAGACAGAAGCTAAAACCCAGGCCAATCTCTTACCTTGGCAGTGTTTACAGCAGCACCATAACCTGTAGAAATGCCACAACCCAGCAGGCAGACTTTATCCAGGGGTGCTAAGGGATCTATTTTCGCAACAGAGATATCAGCCACAACTGTGTATTCAGAAAAAGTGCTGGTTCCCATGTAATGTAAAAGTGTCTTTCCTTTGCAAGTAAATCTGCTAGTACCATCTGGCATTAATCCTTTTCCTTGAGTGACTCTAAAGAAAAGAAAAAGAAAAAAGGGTAGAAACAAGTTCCTTAACACCCACAGGAGAAAGAAATCAATTTTTAAAAATAATGATCAGTGTAATTATTTAGAAAAGTGTGCTAAAACTCAAAGCCCAATTGCTAATGTATTTATTAATAACTTAGCACCCTTAGCAATGGTTTATTGAAGAAACTCATAAAAATTTATAATCTTATTCATCTTTACCAACATTCAATATCCTTGTTGTCTAAGTACTGAAGTCATTTGAACAGGTACCAACTTATAGATCAGATAAAATTATCCCCCCCGCCCAAGGCTCCCTCATCTGTCTGCTCATTGTCTGCTTGTTGTATCTGCTCGTTGTCTGCTTGTCTTATTTAGGAGGCACTGGGAACCGAACCTGGGACCTCCCACATGGGAGGCAAGCACCCAACCGCTTAATCCACATCAGCTCCATAAAATTATTTTAAAATTCCATCATAAAACTCTGAGCAAATATAACTTCATAAAGTATACAGCCAAAACCATTATCTACACAAGTAGTGATTACAATTATCCAGAGCGGATAATGAAGACAGATGGCCAAACTGTCTAATTTAGATCTTTTAGGAGGTCTTTCATAAAACTCTTAACAGTCCTCAAGGACTCAAATTATTTTTGTCTCTTCACTTTGTTTTGCCTGTGTAGTTGGTTATACCATGTCTTGGTTTGCCAGGGCTGCTATAATAAATACTACAGACTAGCTGGCTTAAACAACAGGAATTTATTGTCTCAGGTTTAAAGGTTAGAAGTCTAAAATCAAGGTATCAGCAGGCCATGCTTTCTCTAAAGTCTGTAGTGTTCTGGTGGTGACTTGCTGGCAATCCTCTACCACATGCAGATCTGTCTCCTTCTGTCTCTCCTCACTCTTACTACCATGCCAAAATTTCCTTTCCTAATAAGGACTGCAGTCACATTGGAAGACTCACCCTGATTCAGTTTGGCCTCTTAATAGGATCTTTGAAGACTTTACAAATGAGTTCACATGCACAGGACAGGGAGTTAGGACTTCAATGTCTTTGTACAGGACATGATTCAATCCACAACACAACAAAGGTAAAGAAACTCCACAAAGGCAACCAAAACAGTAAACAGTGACAAACTTACTTCTGATACTCTGAACAGTTAGGTAATAAAAAGGCTGCTTAGGAGTATGGGCCCTTTAAAGTCAGATTCACTTGGATTCAAATCCTATGTAATCTTGGGCAAGCTAACTAATTTTTCTGTGCCTTAGTTTCCTCATGAGAAAATGGGGGAAACAATACTATCTTCCTCACAGATTTCTATAAAAATGAAATAAGATGTTATATAAAACTTACCACTGTGCTTGGCGCAGAAGGTGTTTAATAAATGTTTGTTTGTTCTTTTAATAAAAGTAAGCATTATAATTTGATGTATACTCTTTGTGATAGTTTGAATTTGGTGAATACCAAAAAGAGAAAGATTATGTTTTTGAACTAATCCATTCCTGTAGGTGTGAGATCCTTTTGACTGGACTACATCAGTGAGGCATGACTCAGGTTGAGTCTCTGCTCTCTCGCTGGGTCTAATATAAATGGAGATACAGAGAGAGACACAGATAAAGGGAGCTACCATATCCGATCCTGCAATGTGAGAGAAAGGACTCCAGTTTTGCCCACAGCTGAGCTGCAAGGGGAGAAGCCCCCAAGAGGCTCAAAGAGCTGAGGCCCAGGGAGAGACAAGCCATATGCCTGATAGCTTGCAGCTGAACTCAGGAAGAAAGCAGAGGAGCCGAGACTGACAGAGGAGGCCTGGTAAGAGACAAACCCTATGCCTGGATGCCCACAGCTGAGCTCCTTCCTCCTCTCTGGAGGGGTAAGGCAGAGACCTCAGCAGAGATCAGTGGCCATCTTGCTTACCACTTGGCAACACACCAGGATCAACAGTAGCTGACTTTGGTGAGAAAGTATCTCTGATGCTGCCTTGATTTGGACATGTCATGGCTTTGGAACTGTAAGCTTTTTCCCCAAATAAATTTCCCATTTAAAAAGCCAACCCATTTCTGGTACTTTGTATCAGCAGCCCTTTGGCAAACTAAAACACTCTTAGATAAATCGGTTGAAATATTTATGAACAAACAAATACATAGAAATAGCAACACTGCTTGAACCATAACATAACGATGAAGAGACAATGGACTGCCTCTGAATTTAAGTGTAAATATTTCCTCTGAAAGACAAATAAATATGACCATCAACAAAGAACAAGATAACAAAGTAACCTTTTCTATGAAAAATAACTGTTTTTGAGATCTTTATGCCAGCAATTTAACTCTATTTAGCCCTCCTTGGTGTGAGAAATCACTCCTGTTCCAAAGGAGTCTCTTGAATTTCAACAGGTTGACATGGGACAAATTTTATGCTATGAAAGAACCTCTCTCTCTAAAAGGTTACAAAAGCCTATCACCATTTACACTTGATGGGTGGCAAAATTTTCCAGACTGTTTGAAATTCCCCTTCAAAATGACCAGATTCTTTTTGTTTTAGCTTTGCCAAAAGTAACTGGATTTATGTGTAAAAAAAAATGGGAGGCTTGTTTTCCAAAAATTTTATAAACTAATTTTGTCAACTTCATTAGAAAATGAATGCAAGAACAACTAAATTTCCTAGACACTACTGGTGGGAGCCACACTGGACAGCTGTAGATGTGTATCCCATGACTCTGCAATCCCAATTCTAGGAAAATACCCGAGAGAGTGGTGCATACATTCACTAGAAGATGTATAAGAATATTCACAGGATCATCCCACCCACCATATCTATGGGATATAAGCCCTCTCTTACTTGGAGTTGGAGTGGACATCACCATCCCAGTCCCCTCAGGATTGGGGGAAGAACTATGGACTAGAGTGGACTTGATGGTATTCTCTTGTTCACATAAGGTGATTCTAGCAATGCAAGAAATTATAACAATGAGGTGGAGCCAGTGGCCACTTGACACTTTTGGGGCAGGGAGGGGATGAGCAGTTGAAATACAGGGGCTTCTTTGGGAGTTGGAGGTTGTCCTGAGTACTGTTGTGGCAACGGATGTAGGCCATTTTAAATCAGCACACACCCCTCAGAACTGAGTGGGAGAGAGTGTGGTCTACAGTGTGAACTGTGGTCTATGGTTGGTGGCAAGGCTCCAGGATGTGTAAGTTCATTGAGGGTGGTGGGCCACACTGTGGGAGATGTTTGTGTGGGATGTGGTGGGAGGTGTGGGAGGTGGGCAACATGGGAATCCCAGTGGGTTCCGTGTAATATTTTGGGTAATCTAAGCACCTCTTAAAATATATGTATATATACATATAAATAATATTTTTGTAAGCAAATACACATATATGCATATATATTTATATGTCATTTTCCAAATGTTTGTATGTATTGTGAGAATTTTGATTTTTACCCATAATAAAAAAAAAAAAGAATATTCACAGCAACATTAATCATAATAGCCCCAAGCTAGGAGTAACCTAAATGCCCATCAACAGGAGAATGAATAAATAGTGGTATCTGAAATGGGAGTATGACACAGAAATAAAAAAGAACCACTGATGCATGTAGCAAGTTGAAGAAGTCTCACAGACAGTATGAGGAGTGGGAAGAAACCAGACAAAAGAGCACACATATTGTGTGATTTCATTTATATGACATTACATAGTGAAAGAAGTCAGAATAGTGGTTACCCTTGAAGAAGGCAGGTGCTGACTCGGAAGGGACATGAGGAACTTTGTTTGGTGCTGGAAGGGTTCTCTATCTTGATGTGGGTGATGTTTATAACCTTCCAGTGTAGATATAAATGAAAATTAATTGAGATGTACACTTAAAGTTTGTACACTTTAAGTACTTTATTATATATATACCTCAATAAAAAAAGAAACATGGGATTTTTAATTGTCTCAAAGAAGTAGTTCTTAAGTGCTATAATCTTACTATAATAAAATGACTTTTTCTGGGTCAAGGGGTTATAATATTTCTTGTAGATCTCCTTATGAGGTAAGTTTTATTACTTTGATTTAGTGAACAATAAAATGGCTCTTAAAATGATTTCATATATTCTCACAAGCATGTCCCCCACCTTACTACATATTTTGGCAAATTTAGCCTAGTGTTATAGAAAGAGAATGGGTTCAGAAAATTCAGTTTTTTCTCTTACAAGCTGGTATTATGGACAAACCACTTAATTTCTGAGTATTAAATTTTCTCATTTATGAAAATGGGATACTAATAACGATAGTACGATTGCTATAAAGTTGGAATGAAATAATTCATGTAAAAAGCACTTTCTAAATGGCCACACAATTATTTTCATTATTATTATGACCTGTTTTAAAAATAAAATAAAAAGGTACCTTATCTTTTGGCAAAGGTTCGTTTTAGGATTTAGACAAAATTTGCATTCTCCACACTGTGGGATGTAAAGTGGGATGACAGTATCACCTGGGAAACAAATGTGAAGACATTATCCTGAATAGGTAGCATCTGTTTCTAAATGAATACATCAGCCTCTGCAAATTCCCATTCCCATCCACTTATGCTGCTTTGCAAAAGTAACAATTACAAGGCTTAGAATTTCACCTACATAACAATATTTAGACGCTGCCTGACCTTGTGAAAAACACAAGTTTCAAAATTTTTATCTAAATGAAACTCTTAAAACATTAACTGGAGAACAAGGAGGTTGATAAATCTTTAGAGGTTTTGGCTTAACTGGGCAAAACTGACTTTGAGAATGTCCTCAGACAAGTAGCAGCCTGCAAAATCAGAGAAAAACAAATATCTGTGCTTCCCGGATGAGGAATAAAATCAGTCTTGATAAGTCAACTTAGGTGATAACCTGTTCATAAATATAAATAGTGTATAGTTAACAGACTAATAATTTCCCTATGGAAAAACCCCAAATCATCAAATAAGTGGTTCAAATACTCTCCTTACCTGCTTTCAGCTTAGTAACTCCTTCACCAACACTCTCCACAATCCCAGCACCTTCATGTCCCAGGATAACTGGAAAACACCCCTCAGGATCAGCCCCACTCAGGGTATAAGCATCCGTGTGGCAAACAGCAGTGGCAATAATCTATCAGGATATTATACAGTGTTTAAGTGTGTGTGCATGCAATTCAGAATGAGGTATAGGGCACCAGAAAAGGTACTTTTATTCTAATACCATCTCTCATTGATTCTAAGATATAATTCTTTTACATTTTTTTTTCCTCTTCTCTTTTACATTTAACCTTTCTAAAATCAGCATGCACTTACAATAAAGTCAAAATAACAATTATATTTTATATTATATTTTATAGCATTCTGTTAATAATAATGGTGCATTTTATAATGGTGGAGTTTTATACACAATGAAACATAGTATATCTATCCTCCTTTTAGTGCATGTTAGCAAGAGAAGGTAAACAATTTTATGAGACCTTGTGCCTTCAACTGTGGAATGGAATATCACCTTGACAAAGCAGGTGGAGTCCATCTCACTGCTGGTTTCTTCCTGTTAGGCAATGTGAGTTCTATCGTTCCAAACATTATTGTCTATTTCTGAAATATGCCAGCCTGCTTGGGTTGGGGCCAAAACTCAGAGCTTTTGATTGCAACAACTCTGGTTTTAGCAGTCATACACAATTTCTACTTAAATAAGCCCTTTATCCGTATATCTCTAGCTTTCAAGTATCTCTTTCCAAACCACCACAAGTGCAGAAAGGAAGTTTTGGAGTTTCTGTATTTATGCTTCTCTGCTTTTCACTGATGTACCCACTTAAAATATAACATTCTTTTGCCCTATTAACAATCTCCCAGGGAAGACAGTTGAACTCAGTGTGCCCAAAATAGTTTATCTTAGTACATCCAGGACATTTTCTTCTTTGGTGGCAAAATCACAATCAGCTTAATTTTTGAACTTATAAACTATTTTGAACACACAAACTATTATAGGATTTCAGATTCCTGGGTTTGTGTTGAAAAGGATCTTAAAAAGTTATCTGGCCCTGGGCTTCTCAACCTAATATGTGTGATTCCTGGGAGTGTGAAACAATGTGTACGTGTGGTGTCTGTATATTTGGAGTATGGATGGGGCAGTATATTCAAAGTCACAGCAAAAAAAAAAAAAAAAAAAAAAAGGCTTATTTTCCTAGAATGTTAGTTTTATTCAATTGTCACTACTTTAAAGCATTTATTTTATATGAAAACAAGCACAGAGTACAATGCTAAAAACATTTTATAAGTTTCAGGGCTTCAAAGATCCTTCCAGCTGGATGCCTTGCGCAATATGCCTCTTTCCAGGGCTAACTTCAATCCTCTGTCACAGAATTTCAGAAGTACTGGAATAATGAATCCCTTGAACCCTGACCTTGTTGGCAAGGGTTAGTACATTTTAAAGCTTTCCAAGCAAGCATATTTTACTTGCTTATTGCTCCAATCAGAAACTTCTTCCCAAATCTTATTTGAAGTCTCTTCTAACAAAATTGGAGGACGTTTCTTCTTCTTCTGTTTCTAATGTGTCACCAAACATTTTAAGTTAGGGTTCAGCAGAAATGGCAGCATCCCACAAAGTCACCTTAAACCCAGGCTATGAAATATAAACTACAGTAATCCAGCGATCCATATGGATGTCTCTGCTCAGCCCAAGATCAAAGCTAAAAAAGATGGAATGGGGTGCTGCAAAGGTGAGAGACAAAATAAGAGGCCTTTGGGACTCCAAAGTTGGATGAGTTCAATACCTTCTCCTTGACACTGTCCTATGGGATATATCCTCTGCAGACCTGAGATCTATTCATCTACCCAGAGACCTAATTGTGTGTCCTCTTCTCCAGTGCCTTAGATGTATCATTACCTTAATTCGAACTTCATGAGCCTTTGGGGGTGCCACTTCTATCTCCTCTATGGAGAGAGGCTTTCCAGCCTCCCAGGCAACTGCAGCCTTGCACCTGATAACCTGAAATGGGGAAAAAGAGAGCAAGCTGTTTATTCTCCTAAAATAATAATAAGCTACTTAATAGTCAATTTAGATACTGAATGCTAATTTTAGAAAATATATCACAGATTCACAAAGAAATACGTACCTCTAAGTGATGTGGAGAACTGTTTTGCATGCTTTTAGATTTCATATAAACAATATCAAACATTCAAAAAAAATTTTTAAAAATCTAAGACAACCACATGGTATTTTAGTTAAGAAGTTTTATTCATCAAATATTTAATGACCTTTTACAATGGATAAGCAGGAGCAGGTTAAGAGTACAGGTTCCAAGGGAATCTGATCTATTAGAGCTGGTGTGGGGTCCAAGGAATTGCTATGCTTAACATGTGCCCCATGAGATTCTTTTGCTTTGGCTGGTTTAAGTAACACTGGTTTGGTGCAATACCTAACTGCAGATTTGGAAGGAGGATAGGCTATCAGAACAGGGAAACCTTTTAAAAACTACATCTATTCCTTATAACTGTATTGTCCAACACAGTGGTCACTAGCCACATGTGGCTACTGAATACTTGAAAGTGGCTAGTCTGAACGAAGATCTGCTATAAATACACCCAGAAGTTGTTCAAAAGAATGTAAAAAAATCCCTTAATAATATTTTTAAAAATGTGGATTACATGACGAAATATCATTTTGACTATATTGGATTAAATACATTATTAAAATGAATTTCACTTGTTCCTTTTTACTCTTTTTAATGTGGCTACTAGAAAATTTTAAATTCATATGTGGCTTGTATTATATTTCTGCAGGATAGTACTGCCTTAAGAGATTCTAGTCAGTACACCCCTCTCCTGCCAGAGAATCAAGCATAATGAGGAAGGTTTTGATCAGTTCACATAACGCTTTTGAAATGTGCTGACCGATTAGACACTGCAAACCACTGGGTTTATAGGAGATAGACTTGAATGTCAATAATTAAAAAACAGTGTGATTAAAGAGATACACACAAGGTGCTAGAGAAAGAAAAATTGGGGAAAGAGTGTAACTTTGGAGGGGTTGGGGAAAACATCACTTTTAAATGCAATTCTGAAGGATGAAGAAGAGTTACAAATGGTGATAATACACTTACATACAGGGTACCTGTGAGGCATAAATGAGAATAGGAAGTCTTAAATATTAAATAGTCTTTGGCACAGCGTAGCTTTGCAAAAATAAGTTAGTTAATAGTAGCAGTAGAACAAAGAATGGAGGAAAATGGAAGGTGAACTATATAAAGGCATAAAGACTAGCCTGGGTAAATCGGTGAGGCCAGAAATTGTTGCTTTAAAAACTGAAATGCAGATACTAAATCTGATTGTACAAAGAATTCAGACTGTGAATTTGAATCATTTCTTCACCTCAATTACCATAAATCTCAAAACAAAATCCCAAAGGTCAAATTCAGAATATTAACAATGAAGTCATGTAACTCAGGGATCTGAAACAAGAATAAGCAAATAATTCAACCCAGAATCTAAGTTTTATGTCCTTCTTCCCTTTAAAAAATGTTTGAAAAGAAATTTACCTTTTCATTTCAACAACACTTCTAAGTAAAACAAAGCCCCACTCTAAATCCACTGGCAACTGCCCTCCCTACTTTAACACGTGAATTATCCTAAGAATTATACATAACTTTACACCCTTTCCTAATAAAGACACTTGGTAATATGGGGGGGGGGGTGGCTGCCAATTTTTGAAGTCTGAAAGATCCTTTTAGAATTTACCATTTCTTTTAAACTCCAACATTTAAGGTCATAAATCTTTCTAGAAAATTTCTAAAATTTGCAAGCATTAAAACAATGAACAACTTTAGACTGATTATTCATTTTATTCAGTTCCAGAAACCTGGAATATTTCTGTCGCACAGGGACAGACCTGGGCTGGAATCTCAGCTCACTATCCCCGGCCTGACTGAGCACGACCAAACTCTAAGCTTCAGTTTCTCGTCTCAGAAATCAGATAATACCTCGCGGAGGTGTTAGGTGAGGATTAAAGACGGATATAAAGCTTATGGTGCCTAAGGGCTCAAACATGTTACTGAAAGGAACCTTGGAATATTCCCAAAATACATCCTTGGTGGCACAACTGTGTTTAGCGCAATTATGGATTACAAGTACGAAACGCAAGGCAACCTAGGGGAGCACCGGCTCCAGCAGCAGCTTTGCCACTTGAAGGCCACGACCTCCCACAAGTTACTTAATTTCGCGTAAAGAACACGCCGTGGCCTAGAGACAGACGTAAACCATTACCACGAGAATACCCACGAGACCACCCCCATCTCCTCAGTTCTCTCCACCCCCACCCAGCTCCGACAGTCCCCAAAGCAGCAAAACTTTCCCAAGGAACCGAAACAAAGCTTCGTTCCCTCTGGGCCTCGTTTCAGCTTGGACCGTCGGAGCCCGCCCCCGAGCCTAAAACTTCGAAACCAGCGGCCGGGCTCTACCCCATACTCTTCTTCCTTTCCTGGTACTCGGGCTCGCTGCGTGGCGCGCGCTACCTGGTCCGCCATGTCCAGTTCGGGTCAGCGCTGGGCTAACGTCCGGAGCGTGTAGTGCTAGGACGGGGTGTGGGCGGGTGTGCGCCGGGCGTGGAGGAAGGTGGACGGGTGCGCGCCTGGCGTAGGCGAAGGGGGAGGGCGCGCGCCGGACGTGGAGGAGGGTACGCGGGTGCGCGCCCAGCGCGGACCCTTCTCAGTCAGCGCAGGGAGCGTGTGAAGGGCGGGGTCTGCGAGGTCTAGGGTGAGATTGACTGGGCCTGAAGTGTGGTGAATGGCGCGCCCTGGTGGTTTCCCAGAGTGTCTCGCCTATAAGGCTGGATGGGTTTCTACGAGGCTGGAAGGCCACGGCTTCGTGGCTAATCCGACAAGCTCGCTGCCGAACATCTGTGTCAGGAAAGAGTTTCCCTGTGTGATTTTTGGCCCAGGCAACTTAAAGGCTTACAAAGGAGGGATAGAGAAGGTGATGAGCCTGGAATTGCACTGGAAGCACAGGGAGAAGCTTGCCCCAGCTTTGTGTTCCAATGGCAAAATCTTCCTTCCCTTCTGCATACTTTGTGGGTCTGTGTCTTTTGGGAATGGGCTAAAGTGTAGAGAGAGGGAGGATGGAGTATTTGCTGATTTATTCTTAAACCCTGATTGTTGTTTACCAAGAAATTATAGACTGAGCTTCAAGGCAACAAAAGCATTTATTTGGGGTCTTAAAATTGCAATTTGGGAGCAGAGATTCAGGTAGCAATCCAAACCATGTCCTATCGTGGGGCTTCCAAGCAAAGGTTTTTAAAGAAAAATAATTACATAAGTTGTAAGGAATTTTGATTGGTGAGTATTTGGGGCTTTCCAAATATCCCTTAAGTTAGACAGTTTGCTGATTTCTTTCATTGCTGTTGGTTCATGACATACAAATGTCCTCAGAAAATTGATTGCTTTTGGTTTTGCATACCTTGGCAGTTTGTGGTAGCTGGCTGAGAGATGCAGATTAACTTCCTGAATGGCCTCTTGACTTCATTTTAAATTTCTCAGCCACAGTAACTCCATTTTGTTTTATCTCTTTTCTCATTGTTTTTTTTTTTTTTTTTTTAAGTGAAGTGTAGACGCTGAATTTTATTAAAATAGCTCTACCAGATAGGCCACTCTCTGGTTTTCAGTCTTTTGCCTGGTTGTTTGTCATAGGAAGTGTTTCTCCTTTAGGGTTGGTGATCTCAAAGATTCTATCTTTCTCTCAATTCACTCCATGCTTATTTCCTAATGATCTCATCCTAACCTTGGCTTTTAACTTCTATTTCTACAAAGATGACTTCCCGATTATTATCTACAATCAAGATGGCTTCCCTTGGGCCTGCAACTGTCTCCTAGACTCCTGTTTCCTTTAGGATATTTCACAGTCCTCTCAAGCTCAACCTGTCCAAAACTCATCTCCATACCCTTTCTATTTAAATATTCTCTTCCTTCTCTCTGTATATGGCACCACAATCCACCTGCTTGCACCAGCCAGAAAGCTGGGTGTCTCAACTTTTCCCTCTCGCTCAGCCACTCTGTTCAATCTGTCACCAAGCCCTGAAGCAATTTCCTCCAAAAACACCTCTTATCTTGTGCCTCCTTTCTCTCCCCAGAGCTGCAGCCTTAGTTCAAGCTGTCATCATTTCTTATGAAGTTATTGAAAAAGCCTCCCATTTGATTTCCCTGTTTCTGGGCCCCTGAATCCAATGTGCTTATAAATTAATGTTCCCTGCATGATCTTTCAAAAACCATCTTATTAATCTATGTCATTTCCTTTCTAGCTCTAATAATTTTTGAATGAGGTGGGTTATAAATAAATAAATGTCATTCTTCCATTTAAAAATCTTCAAGGGCTCTGTGCAACCTTGTTACCTCTCCATCCTTATTTCCTGCACTCCTCACCAACCTTATGGCATACCTTGTAGTTCCTTAAAAGGACTGTTCACCCTCTTGATTCCAGGCATTTGTATACACTAGTCTTTCTTTTTGGAATGTGGAACCAATTTCTGGGGGGAATAAAAGAGCTTTTAGTAGAGAGTTAATGCCCTCTTTCCTATTGCAGATATATTCTGGGAAGAGGCACTTGCATTTTTGTAGTACCTTGCTTACAAATAATAGATAGTTGTTACAACCTGTAAATCACTTCTACTTCTTATGAGAAGGAAAAATTGACATAAGGTGAAATCAAAGGCCATCAGTCTGATCAGGGGCTTTGCTTGAAGGCATTGCATAACATGAGGATAAAAGGAAGGATTTACGTGAATCAATGCCGATGTGGACTATATTAGAAATACCTGACCAGGTGGAGGATACAGATGATATATTCCAAATACAGATCACAAAATAGGCATAGCAGAAAAATATGGAAGTGTTGGGGAACTTCAATCACCTGGCATAATTTGGAAGTAGACCCTTAGTTAAACTCTTGACTTAAGATCTTGCTCTCCATTTCAACTAGCATTAAAAAGAGGAAACAATAAGAGAAACTACTAACTTGGACTTAAAATTCTGACCCCTAAGAAAAGATTATTTAGAACTAAAGGTTCTAAATTAGGCCAAAGTGACCAATCATTGTAGATTTTATAATAGGCAAGTGAATGTACACTGGACATAGTAAAACAGATTTTAAAAAGTTGAAGCACATTGTCATAAAGTTCACAAAAGGATAAGTACTAGGTGATTTGAAGGAAGAGTTCATGAGGTCTTAAGTGTCCACCACATTTTGAGGGGATCTTTTTTTATTTTCCACCTTTCGTTGGCATTGCTTATGTATATACACTATTAGGGAGGTAGAGACAGCCATTGCCATAGCCCCTACAAATTGGAATAGGAAACTTTGTCTGCACAGATGGGTTGAACATGAAGAGATTGCCAAAAGTGGTTGGTACTGATTCTACTAAATATTGAATTTCCACATTAAGATATGTCAAAGCTACTCTTTAAACCATTTCTCTTGGGAAACACACAAAAATGGAATAGAGAAGACAGACACCTAGATTACAGCTGCAGCTCTGAATAGTTTTGTGCAACTTTTCCTGTTACTTTTTAAGACCAACATATGTCACAGAATTGAGAGGTCACAGACTCCTCAGGATGGCTCTGTCATTCTGAAGAAGTAAAATTTCCTCTCTATTTTTGTAGATAATAATTGACTGTAAGTTTTTCACTATTGTTAGTAATCTGTGCTTATCTTTTCCTTGAGCTCTGGAGAACCTGACAGGCTGGAGAAGTACAAGTTCAATTTCCATGAGAAAATATAGTAATGGTAAGAAGCTGGCTAGAACAGACTGTCTGGTGGCAGATTTAAGAGTAGAGCAGAGTTTAGTGGGAACAATGATACAAGTGTACTTCCCATGGATCAAATGTGGACCTTGCAAAGGGATACAGATGTAGTTCATCTTAAAGGGAACTTTACTAAAGAGATCCACCTGGAGAGGCAAGGTGACCCTGGTGGAAGCCAAGGACTGAAGACCAGCTGCAGAATCGTTCTCATAAAGGAATTGCAGGGGAGTGGATGTGGCTCAAGCAGTTGAATGCCTTCTTCCCACATGGGAGGTCCCAGGTTTGGTCCCTAGTGGTGCCTCCTTAAAAAGAGCAAAGACAAATAACAAGCAAACAAACAAACAAAAAAAACCCAACTCAGGGGAGCCAATGTGGCTCAGTGGTTAAGCGAAGGCTTCCCATATGCAAGGTCTGGGGTTCAATCCCTGGTCCCGGTGCCTCAAAAAAAAATAAAAATTAAAAAAAATAAAAAAAATTGCAGGTTGGAGATCCCTAATGGAGGAGGCGGAGAGGGAACCTTTGTGAAATCCACAGATATTCTCCACTTAAGAAAGAATCACATCTGTATCAGTCATGTAAAATTTAGTATTTTCGGCCAAATTCCCTCTCAGTTCTAAGCTGGACAATGGAGGAGCCCTGAAACAGTAGCCGACAAATGGTGGAAGAGATGGAGTAGGGAAGTGAGAAGAAGTAAATCCTTCACTTCTTCCCCACTATAGATTTTCCAGTTTGAGGCAGACCTGAATTGGGATAGGGAGAAGTTTTAAATTGGGTGAAATATTGCTTTAGACCAGGAGTTCTTAACCTTTTTTGTTCCACAGACCCCTTTGTCAGTCAGGTGAAAACCACAGACCCCTTACTAAGTCCACATTATACGGTGTATTATTTAATATATATATCACACCCACACCAACACGTCCCCACAGGAATAATGTTTTTTTGAATTTCAATTTAAGCTCAAGGACTCCATGTTAAAAACCCCTGCCGTAGACTGATTTCTTTATAGTTGGAAGTCATTGAAATAGCATGGAATCTGCTCAACATTTCATTCAGGCCAGGAAAACAAAAAAGTCCACACAGCAAGTTCATGTTGGATAATATCTGTTATGATGCTGCCTGACATCTGAAACTTCTTCCAAATTTGCCACTTTATGAGTCTGAAAATACCTAGTTCTCACATTTTTATCCTTCCAGCCAGGGAATGAGCACATAACCTAGGCTTCACTAGTCAGAAGTTTGTACAGAGGACCTCAAATTAAAAGATGTGGGTGCCCGAGGGACACTCTCTGGTGAAAGCTAGTGGTTGCAAGCTAATAATATTGATTTCCTAGTGCAGCAATGGCAGCCGTGTCCTGTGTTCAGGCCCAGTGGTATTTGTGGTTCAATCTGCAGCAAGGGAAATGATAATCTGATCAGTTCTGCTGCATAGGTTTGGGCGTAGTTTCAAGCTGTATATCTCTGAAATTGTTCTCTAGCTCTTCTGATTATTCTAAGATCTGCTCAGTATTCTTTTGATCAATTCATTTGATTAAATAAGCCAGAATTGATTTCTGTGACTTATAGTTAAACCAATTAAAATCAGTACAAGGAATGTTGCAAGGAAACACATCATCAGGGAAATAGGTCAATCTGAGATTGATTATTTGACCTGGTTGAGGCTAAAGACAGTGTAAATTCAGCTGGCTTTAAGCAGCAACAGTTAATAAAAAATCAAATCTTATCTCCTAGAATGAAGAAAACATTGAGAGCAAGGCTTTAGAGAACACACAGTTATTGCCATAGAAGAGTAATACAGTGCATGAGTCATTCAAAGTCTGTGGGTTAGATGGTTGCTTCTAAAAGTGCTGGACAGTTTAATGAAAGAGAATGGTAAGCTCAGATTTTTACATTCTTGGCTCAGAGCATGAATTTAAACCTAACAGTTTTCTCTGACAATATTAGAGGATTCATTAATTTCTTGAAGCCACAATCTAACCTAGACAGAAGTCAAATTAAAAGTTTGGCCCTGTTTCCTATACATGGTTCTTCTGCCTCTTTTATTTGAACCTATAATTAGCACTATACTCATTAAATATATGTCCCAGAGACCTAAATCTTCAGTCAGTTCATATGCTAAATGAGCCCTGAATCTCAGCAGAGTTGCAGCCAACACCTACTCTCCATTTCATTGGACTCATCCAGGACAGCTAACAAAAGGATGATGATGGATAATGCCCGTCCAAAAAAAAGCAGAGAGTATCTACAACTGCAAACAAGACAGATCCTCTAAGATCCTCTCAATCAGAAGCAGAGTGGGCATCACCATCCCAAAATCCTCATGATTGAGGAATGAACAAACATAAGGGGGAATACAACTGTGGACCAAAGGAGACATATAATTATTCTAGTAATGAAAGAACTTGTAATATTGATATAAAGATAGTGGTCACCAGAGGTTCTGAGAGAAGGGGGAGGGAAGAATAGGTGGAACATGGGGCATTTTGGGGACATTTGAATTGTCTGCATGCTGTTGCTATGATGGATACAGGCCATTATACATTTTATCAAAACCTATAAAATTGTATGGTGCAGGGAAGCAGATGTGGTTCAAGCAGTTGGGCACCTGCCTACTATACGGGAGGTCCCAGGTTTGGTTGCCGGTGCCTCCTAAAGAAGATGAGTAAGACAGCTAGCTGACATGATGGGTTGGTGTGGTGAGCTGATGCAACAAGATGATGCAACAAGATGACACAACGAGATGATGCAATGAGGAGACACAATGAGGAAACACAATGAGAGACACAATGAGCAGGGAGTGGAGGTGGCTCAAGTGATTGTGTGCCTCCTTCCCATATGGGAGGTCCTGGGTTAGGTTCCTGGTGCTTCCTAAAAAGAAGACAAGCAAACACAGAGAGTGTGCAACGAACAGACACAGAGCAGACATTGAGAGCAAACAATGAGGTGGAGGGGGAAAATAAATAAATCTTAAATAAATTGTACGGTGCAAAGTGTAAACAATAATGTAAACTATAGACCATGGTTAGTAGCAGTGCTTCAATATTTGTACATCAATTGTAACAAATGTACCACACTAATGAAAGATGTTATTAATGAGGGAAAATGTGAGAGGGGGAAGGGGTGGGGTATATGGGAATCCCCTATATTTTCAACGTAACTTTTCAGTAATCTAAAAATCCTTTAAAAATAAAGTTAAAAAAAAGTTTAACTCTGTAGGTTTTCCAGTTACAGTATTGGGTGAAGTCACAGGAATATCCTGGTGTCTTATGTTAAAACTAGGGTATTGATTGGGAAAAAGTAGGATTCCAAATGTTGGTGTGAGGATATATTGGAAGATTCAAATAACTAAGATTACCTTGAATCCCCAGCCACCATTGAGCTTTTCCTGGCCAACTAAAACATTCTCCCTTGCCTATCTGATGAGGTTGTTACATGTTTGATTTGAAGATTATACAAAGAATCTTGCCTGAATGAGTAACCCTATAAGGGGAAATCTGTTCTTATTGTCCTCATACCTATAATTATAGAGTATAGAAGTGAGGGGGCAATCACCAACTTAAATGTGGAAGGAGAAATGTTAAACACCAAAATAACTAGCATTAAATTTTACTAATGCCTATTAATAAACCTCTGGGAAATTTTTGTAGGAATGAATTCTGTGGGACTAGGTCAAGGAGGGAAGAACATAATTTTAGGTCAGGCTTAATTGATCACTGTGGGTACCATTACTGGAAATTCTGTATTAATTGTTCAGCTCTAACAGTCAAGAGCGGTTAAAATTATTTTGTTTTGTTTTGTTTCTATTTATAGATAAAAACTTGAGCTCAGGAGTGATCCATGATAAATGAAGTTGAGGCACTAGATATTTCTTTATATAATATAGAGGAAAGAATACAGAGGCTTAGAGAAACTTAGAGAGCAATGCTTGAGAGGATTTATTATGTGCCACCTGCTTATTTAACCCATTAAACTGGTCCTCCTGCCTATCACGATAACCGTGCCTGCCTTACCTCATTGGTTGGTCTCTGCCACCCTGAGATATGGTATCCATATCTCAGGAAATTCAGGAAATTCATTTGTATTAGGGCTCTCCAGGGAAGCAGAACTGACTGGAGATATACATAGATATAGATACCTGTATTCCTATATCTAAATATCTATATATAATGTAAATATTATGCAATTTATTATAGGAATTGACTCACACAACTATGGGGATGGGCAAGTCAAAATTCCCTAGGACAAGCCACAAACTGGAGGTGGCTAATTGATATGCCATGTAATCAATTAGGTTGTTTTGTCTACAAATAATAGAATACTTGAGTAAAAGAGGCTTAAAAAATAAAGATTCATTATCTTACATAACTAACTTACTAGAGGGGGTTTGATAAATTCTGATGCTCAGTGATGTCAGGGCCCTAGTTCAGTTTCTCTGCCATTGTCTTGTCTTCCCCATTATGGTCACAAAATGGCTGCTGCAGCTCCAGCTGTCATGTATTCACATGGCAACATCCAAAGGCAGGAAGGAAAGTTTCTTCTTTTTACCCCCCACCCCCCTTTTTTTAACCAAGAGGGAAATCTCTCCCAAATGTCCCCCAGCAATCTTTCTTCTGTTTCATTCACCAGAACCCAGTCACATATCTACCCCAAATCAGTCACTAGCCAAGGGGAATGAATTAGACCAATCATGGCTTCTCTTCTGATTCTAAGGCTGTTCCATCTTACCTGAACTCATTATTGCCTGTTTCCAAAACAAAATTGGAATTCTGTTTGTAAGGGAAATGTGAGGAATGGCTGAGAAGTTGGCAAGTAATGTAGGCAGCACCATTTTTGGGTAGCTCCCCTTATTTATAGTGTGACCTAAAAGACCGCCAACTTTGAGTTGGGTCTAGAGCAAGAGAAGTCTCTCCATGGTCTAAACTGCCATGGAAACAGCTCTCCTGCTTTCCTTTTATGATCTAAATATTTTTTTAAGTGTTCACAGTAGAATGTTATATAGAGCCCAGAGCAAGTCCAAATTGTAGAATCATGATGAAGAATCTAGGGTTTTAGAGCACAGTCATACTCTCCTCAGCCCTGGTTATGATGGCCATGGGAGCACTAGGTGCTCAGTATGAATTGAATAGTATCTGATATACAGAATTATAAGGCTTGACATGCCCCAGGAAAATAACATTATCAAGTGGAAAGTGATTTATAAAGTACCAGATCCAAGCAGATCCTGAAATCACAATAAATTGCCTGAAAAATGAAGTCACACTCCTGCTGCATTTCCACTCCTCAAGAGGGATTTCCTATGACCAGTTCATGGAGGAGGAAGAGAATTCCATCTTGGTTTATACATGCTCTGCAGTGTTCTGGCAATTGTTAGACGTAGACTTAGAAAATCTTGTCAGGGTGCAAAACTTTAAGCATTGTTTCTCTTTGAGACCTCTTTTCCAGGAATGAAATGCCCTGAGGTAGGGATCCACAATGATTAATGATTTGGTTAGTTGACCAGGAACTATGAAGGAACAAAATTGCAAGGTTGGTAATAAGGAAGTCTGGTGAAAAGATATGTGGATGGACCTTTTCATAATGGGCACTGAGTGTGAGGAAATTTATGGTCTATGTGAATCTCACCGAAATGTCCAATTTTAGAGGAGATTCTTAATAATCATGGGGGATATGGTTTAGCAAGTGCCTGTTCAGTGTGCTTATACTTCTAGTGGCCATGGAGATTAGCATGGAATTCTCTTTACCAAAGCTGTTCTGGCTGTGCCACTGCTAAATGCCCACTCACCAACCTGGGGTCCCCAATGTGATACAATTCCTCAGGGGACCAGCCAGACACATTGTGACAGGTTGATGACATTGGATCTCTTTCATCATAAGGGAGGTAGAAATTTGTTCTCACTGCATCAATACTTATTCTAGATATAGAATTTATTTCCCTGCCATGCTTCTGCTAGAGCTAGCGCCCACAGCTTTATAATCAATTTAAATGAAATACAGATAATAAATATAGAAAAGCATAATCTTTTAATCATTCCATTATGCATGTGGGCGAAAAGTGCTAATGATCTTCTTTTAATTTGGCAGAAAAAATAACATTTAGAAATACAGATATGTCAATTGCAACATTGTTACCAGGTCAAAACCTTAACAAGTGAGACAATCAGAATTACAGCTTCCTTTTGGAGGTTACTTTCAGAGGACAAGGCAGCAATTTCTAAAGTATGGAGCCTTACAAGACCTTTTGGTTCAAATAACAGAGAATGGATTTCTTTTCAACAAAGAACAGAAGACCGAGTAACAGTTATGAATATTCATATACATCTCTATATTGCTGAGAAGAATAAAATTGAATTTCTTGGGAATGTTCTTTATTTAATACCTTATCAAGTCAGGTTTTTTGAAGTAGCTTATGAAGCAGAATTGTATTCCTCTTTTCATAGCTGCAAAGAGAAGAAATATCTCTGTCATCTCTTTCTCAGACTCCTTTGGTTAATTTTAATGACTTTTATTTTTAAGGCTAGGCTCTGAAATTTCATTAGCTACATTTTTTTCCATTAGCTTCATTTTAAGTGGAACTATAGAAAATAATTTTAAGGAGAAAGGGGTGAAAATATTTTTACTTAATAAACAGTAAAATAAGGATGATACAGAGTTTTTCCTTCCATATTACTAAATGCCTTATTTACGTGCAATTCCTTTCTAAAAAGTCTTTGAAACTTCAGAGAAATTTCCTTGGGTTTCAAATGATAGAATGTGGGCCATCTGGTTTAATAATATTCAAAAGAGGAAATACGGCTCAACATTTGTCAACAATGGGAGATGGTTGACAAAAGAATACATATATACCAGCTGAATTTACTGGTATATTATTCAGACTGCATATGGAGTAATGAATTGAGACTTAGGAAGAAAGAGGACTTGGTGGTGGGGAGATGGAAGCATGCCAACTGTCTTCAGCTATTAGAGGAATGGGACTTTCTCTGTGATGCTTCAGAGAGCAGTACTAGGAAGGTAGGTTTTATATTTAACCATAAGGAAAAAATTGGCCTGGGAAAGTATTTAATCTGAGGTTGGCTGACCATCTGTCAGGCATATATATATATTTTAAAGATATATGTTTTTACTTGTCCACCCCTGCCTCCCCCACCCTCATTGTTTTGTGCTTGCTATCTGCTTGCTGTATGTTCTTCTGTGTTTGCTTGTCTTCTCTTTTAGGCAGCACCAGGAACTGATCCTGGGACCTTCCGGAGTGGGAGAAAGCTGCCCAATCTCTTGCGCCACCTAAGCTCCTTGTACTTCTGTGTCTCTTATTGTCTCTCCTCTGTGTCTCTTTTTGTTGTGTCATCTTGCTGTGCCAGGTCTCCGCGCAGGCCAGCACTCCTGCATGGGCCAGCACTTCGCTCAGGCCAGCTCACTTTTCACCAGGAGGCCCTGGGAATCGAACCCTGGGTGTCCTATAAGGTAGACGGGTGCCCACTTGCTTGAGCCACATCTGTTTCTCTGTCAGGCATATTTTGAAAAGTGATTTCTTTATTGAATTTTGAGTTGAATACCATCCATCTTACTTCACTCAACTCTGTTGTGAAAAGTTTAAAATGTCAAAATTTGAAAAAAATAGTACCAGACACCTATATGTCTTCTACCAAATGAGCTATTTTGTTAATATTTTTGCCACAATTGCTCTTGTTCTCTCTCTCCTTCACACACGCATGTGCATGCATGCACACGTGCACGCACACACTTTTTGCTGAACCATTTGAAAGGAAGTTGCAAACGTTATGAACCTCACTGCTAGCTACTTCAGTATCTCCTAAGACAAGGGCATTCTCCTACCTGTTACTCTTCATCCTTAGCATAAAATTCAGCTCACTGATTCTATGATTTTCATAAGCAAATCAGAAAAATGGTGTCTGTTTTCTCTAACACAGGATTCATGCCTACCTCACAAGGTGCATCCCTGGAAGGCTTGCTATATGTAAGACACTTAAAGAAAATGAAAATGGTCCTGCCCTCAAGAAGCTTATGCTCAGACAGACCAATTATATAGATTAAGTACTGTTTTTGAAAGTACTTTTCAAAATGTCAATTATGATATAAATTAAAGTTACTATTATTTTATCTCCCTATATTCTTGTTCTCAAAGAAAATAGGATCTTGGTGCTAGAAAAATGTAAACGAACACCAGAGGGCACTGTAGTAACGCTTGGAAAAAAACAACAGGCTAAGCTATTTGAAGGAATAGGAAAACACATCTTAAAATTGTTTTTTTCCCCTTCTCAGAATGACATACTGTGACTGCATTGCCTTCTAAATTCAAATATTGTATATCGTATTAACTAGAATTCTTAAAGGTTTGTAATAATTTAATACCAAAAAATCAGCTTTAAAAATAGAGCTATGTATCTTATATTTTAGAAACTACTCTATGAAGGAGAATCTAAACCTTTAAAATAAAATTTTTTGGAGGGGTCAAGTTCCATTCTGGTTTTGCTTCAGTAACAGAACCTCATAGAAGTACTATTACTTGTTTTGTCCCTGGTATTTAAAAAAGTAACATTTTTTAAGTGAAGAATGAATGTGAGAAGCAGACTGCCACCACCTGTTTGCAGACTTTTTTATGTCTTTATTTTTTATTTTTTTAAAGATTTATTTATTTATTTACTTTTTAAAAATCCATTTTTAACACCCATTCCCCTGTTTCTGCTGTTTTTGTGTCCATTCACTGGACAATTCTCTGTGTCTGTTTCCTACCCTCTCTTTTCATCCTTCTCCTCCTGTCTTCACTGGGATTCGATCCTGGGAACCTCCGATGCAGGAGAGAGGCATTCTGCCACCTGTACCACCTCAGTTCCTGTTTTTTCAGCACATCTCGTCTTGACTCTCCCCTGAGTCACTCTCCTGCTATGGCACTCTCCTGGTATGTCATCATCTTGCTGTGTGCGGTGCACCCACGCACGGGGCCTGACGGCACACCCACTCACACGGCATCACGTTGCACCCGTGCATGGGGTCTGATGGCCTGCACACCTTCTATATTTTTCTTTATTTTACCGGTGGGTCCTGAGGATCGAACCCAGTTCCTTCCATATGGGAGATGTACGCCCAACCATTTGAGCCACATCTGCACCTTTTTTTTTAATGTTTTTAAAGTGTAGACTTTAAAGACATAAAGTACAGCTTTTATGTCTTTAAAGTGGATGTGGCTCAAGCAGTTGAGCACTCATCTACCACATGAGAGGTCCCAGGTTTGGTTCCCAGTGTCTCTTAAAGGAGATGAGCAAGACAGTCAGCTGACGTGGCAAGCTGATGCAACAAGGAGACACAATGAGGAGACACAACAAGGAAACACAATGAGAGACAAAACAATTAGGGAGCGGATATGGCTCAAGCAATTGGGTGCCTCTTTCCCACATGGGAGTTCCTAGGCTCAGTTCCCAGTGCTTCCTAAAAAGACAAGCAGACACAGAGAGCACACAACAAACAGACACAGAGAGCAGATAGCAAGCGCAAACAATGTGTGTGTGTGTGGAGAAATAAATAAATAAAGTAAATCTTTAAAAACAAAACAAAAATTAACAATAATGAAAAATGAAGTGCAGTTCTCACATGGAAGTTTACTACATATTGTCAAATGAATTATTATTTTTTAAAAAGAAGTTTTATTGAGATATATCCACATACCATACAATCTATCCAAATGCATTATTGATGCAAAATTTTTGTTGTTTCTGGAGTATCATATAAAGTTTCAATATCATTCCTCATTTTGAGAAAGCTATATTCACATAACATGCATTAGGTGTACATTTTGAAGAATTGTACTATATTAACACATTTACCAGGAGTTTCAGCTGGGTGCTTAAATTGGATGCATGTGTGAGAAAAAAGCCTCTGCTGCTGAGGGAATGATCAAGCCTTAAGTCCCATACAGTTCACTCTACAGTTTCACTTATTTTATAAATAATTCTAACGGCCTTGTTAAGAGCAATCAGATTTTGAGAGAAAGAGAGAGAGAGATACTACTAGATCACAGTTTAGCATAGAAATTAATGCTCAAAAAGACTATCCTGAGTTATTGAGATTAGATTTGGGGTTCTCTTTTTATGTAAAAACAGAAGTGTAGGGGGGTGGATGTGGCTCAAATGGTTGGGCGTCCGTCTGCCATATGGAGGGACCTGGGTTCGAT
>JAKSZT010053779.1:16240001-16271420 GCA_026826555.1 Tolypeutes matacus
GAGGTGGCGTAGGTGGCAGAACACCTCTCTCCTACATCGGAGGTCTCCAGGATCGAATCCTGGTGAAGACCGGAGGAGAAGGATGAGAAGAGATGGCAGGAAACAGACACAGAGAATTGCCCAACAAATGGACACAAAACAGCAAATGGGGAAGGGGGGGTTTAAAATGGATAAAGTAAATAAATAAATCTTTAAAACAACAACAACAAAAAAACAGAAGTGTATAAGATATTTTTTAAACATTCCATTCAAGAGTGTTCAATTCTTTAAACACTTAAGATAAGCTTCATTTATCAAGCAGGATGTATTTATTGAACATCTCTAATACAGAGGGCTGGATTCAAAGATTGTTCTGCCATCCAGGAGTTTACAAACATGTTCTTGAAAAACTAACAATGAAAGCAACGTGTGTTACGATTTTGATAAAGAAGCTAAGAGCCAAAAGAGAACAGCTTTGTGGCTGCAAAGATCTGAAAAGCAGAGGTGTCTTACACAACCTGGGAAGGATTCAAAGAAGCAAAGGAAAGGAGGGGATGAGAAGACAAAACATACCTGAATTAGGGATAGCATGAGAAAGGCTGACAATCTGTGGGGTGTGTCTTAATTCCCCACAATGCCAATAAAGGAAGCATCTGCAGATGGATTAACTGGCTTCCATTTCTAATGAAAAAGATTTTGAAATAAGCAGAAATATAAGCTTCTACTTTGAGATATTCCTACTCTTCTCAGTCAAATCTTGAGAGTTTATCTTCTTCCAGAGTACGTGTGGTAAACTTTTTTAGACTGATTTCAGAAATTACTCCAAGCTGAGAGCTAATTTTTATTAAATTGATTCAAATTATTATCTATCTTATTCTTTTAAGCTGTTTGAAAACTCTCATTTTGCTGGTTTTTATATAAATCTTATTGCCTGTTAAATTGTATAACTAAATATTTGTATTTACCGTATTACTTTAAGTAAATTTTCTTTATCACTTTTAGTTATCTATAGAAAATAGCATTACTTAGGACAAATTATAGATCATTAAACTCTGCAAAGTACTAAATATTGTATGATAGGTATAGAAGATGAAAAGGGTAATTGTTTTATAAAGATAGAAATTTGAAGATATAGATATGTTTTTTTCTTTTAAAAATATTTATTTATATAAATTCTGTTGTCCCATTCCTTGTGGTTATAGTTGTGGCAGTTTGTGATTATTTATGAATCCCTAAAAGAGAGATTATGTTTGTAAACTGGTCTGTTCCTCTGGGTATGATACCCTTTGAATGCACAAGATTCAGTTGACATGTCTTGATTAATGGACCTGTTAAGATTAGGGATTTGATTCTACCATGTCAGCAGGGCATGACTTAGGGTTGAGTTCTCATCCCCTTGGTGGGCTGATATAAATGGACACTCACTCAAGAAGACACACTGTTAGAGAGAGAGAGAGCTCCACAGACACAGAAGACATGGAAGAGGAGAGAACTTGATCATTTCGGTCCTGCCATGTGACAGAAAGGAGAAGGCTCAAGCAACTAAAGCCCTGGTAAGAGAAACAAACCCTATGCCAGCCTCCAGCTGAGACAGGAAGAAGCTGGGCCCATGGAGCCTTAAGAGGAAGAAGGGAGGAAGGACCAAGCAGAGATCGTCAGCCATCTTGCTTCAATTCGTGGCAACAGACTTTGGTGAGAAGGCAGCCTTGAGTTGGACTCTCTATGGCCTTGTAACTGTAAGCATTTATCCCAAATAAATATCCTTTATAAAAGCTAACAGATTTCTGGTACTTTGCATCAGCATCTCTTTGGCTGACTAATACAATAGTCATTCTATTTTAGTGATACAATGACAAAGTGATAAACAGTGACAAAGTGGGGGCTAAAAGAAAAGAAATTAGATATTAAAAAGGAAATGATTTAACAGCTTATTAAAATGGAGTAACTTTTCAGAAATTACATAACAGCATTTATATATGTCATATTTACATATATATCATAATGACATTTTCTAGTAAAAATTTTATTATGGAAAATTTCAAACATACAAAAGCAAAGAGAACAATATAATGAAACCCCATATATTCAGCTACCAACATAAAAAAATGCAGACGTATGGCCAAGGTAGTTTTTTTTTTTTTTTTAATTACCCCTTCATTCTCTACCTCCCCTGGATATAGGTTTAAACAATTCCCAAACATCATACAATTCTATTCATTAATACTTCAATTTTTGTAGTTATTTAACATAGGAAATAATATTTTTTATGTGTACTGATGATGTAATCCTTACAGCTATTTTTTTATTTTTTATTAGAGAAGTTGTGGGTTTACAGAACAATCAGAGATAAAATACAGGATTCCCATACACTACCCCACCACAAATATCTTGCATTGGTGTGGAATATTTGTTACAATTGATGAAAGATTATTAACATAGTACTATTAACTATTGTCCATAGTTTTCACTAGATGTTTTTCCCCATATACCACTCTTTTGTTAACACCCTGTATTAGTGTCATACATTTGTTATAATTCATGAAAGAACATTCTTATACTTGTACTATTAACTATACTTCATTGTCTATAATAGGTTTTACTGTGTTATACAGTCCTATGTTATTTCTTTTAATTTCTAAAGTAGTTTTAGTCATACAACCTACAATCCATCCAAAGTATACAATCTAATGGTTCTTAGTGAAATCACAGAGTTGGCCTTTCATTATCACAAAAAGAAAAGCCTCATACCCCTTATACCCCCTATTATTGACACTTAGTATTAGGGTGGTACCTTTGTTACAACTGATGGAAGAATATTAATATATTACTATTCACTATAGTCCATAGTTTTGCATTAGGTATATTTTTGTCTATATACCACCCTATTATTAACACTTTGAAATAGTGACGTACATTTGTTCTAGTTCATAAAAGAACATTCTTTTATTTGTACTATTAACCACATTCATCATCCGCAACAGGGTTCACTATGTTATAGTCTCATGTTTCATCCTCTAGCTTTCCTCTGGAGACATACATGACTCTGAACTTCCCCTTTCAACCACAGTCACACACACATATAAGCGCTGTTAATTGCACTCACAATAATGTGCTACTCTCACCACTATCCATTTCCAAACATTTATAATCAACCTTTTTTACAAATTCTGCACAAATTGAGCATCGGTTCCCCATTCTCTACCCTCATTCTGGGTAGAGAATGAGCAAACTCCATGAATTTGCTCATTTTATTTATGCTGAGATATTAACTATAAATATTTGCTTAAACTCATAGCTTTCCTTGGTTCATCATATGACATTATAAATTAACCAGATGAGTTCAGAGTCAATCAGATGGTATTTCAAATTTCTCCTGGTATCTTCAAAAGGTCAGGACTGTTCGTATGCTGTTAATAATAATAAAACAATAATAATTATAGTTTTCATGATAAATTTAACCAAAACCCACAAATAAATTTTTTTTTTTTAAATTTCAGGATTTGACCTAATCATTCTTCATAGACACCCACTTTGTTAAGCCTAATTTCTTTTGTCTTATCATCTTCTTCCATCCATGTCATTAATAGTAACTTATATATAGGGCTGATAACCTGGGAGAAAATTGGGGACCCTCATTTGACCCAAAGTGAGGTCCTTATTGCCCAGTGGTGCTTGCTGTAGAGAAGTAGAGCGTACCAAGATTGTAGTGAAGTTTTAGTCTTGAAATAGTCTGTGCTCTTGGCTTTTTTATAGCCTGGAGCAATGTTGGTCATCAAAGGGCGGGGCTGTTGGTGGGTTGGGATGCTACTTTCTAAGAGCTCACATATTCCATATTCTCACTCCTGGACAAAACTCTTTTAACACATAGAAGCAAAGAGGGGGATAATCCTAAATGACAGATGATTACTGATTCTAGGACCTTAGTGCTCTATCTGCAGAATCCCTGGTATCAGCCAGTTGCTGTGTATAAATTTTCTTCACCCAGGAAGTGGAAGCTACACCTACCTGTGGAGGGAGAACTTCTGTGTCATTTTTTCACCATGGGTGAGGGTCACTGAACCTTAACAGGACAGTGGATCATTATGTGATACTCCCTTCCCTCTACTTGTTGGCTTCAATGCAGTTAGTATGATAGGAGGGCATGTCCTGTCCTGTGCCTCCTGCCCCGTGCCTCCTGCCCCATATGATAAGTACACCTGGGAAGGGCTAGCTTCTGCCCTTTCCACCTGTGTGGGCCGTCAGAGTGATCTTCTCAATGGGCCTCTGCTCTACCACTGATTACCAGGGAAGACTGCTTTGAGAGTATGGGAGACTCACCGAGCTATTAAAAAAGTAATACAACATTTTCCACTTGGCTGCCATTTAACATTCTTCGTGGGTATAATATTTTGTATCTGTGGACTCTAGGGGGAAGGGATAGTGGTGGAGGAGCTATGAACACCAGGCTTGGGCACTAAGCCCTACCCCAACTCCTAACTTGAGAAATACTCCTTGTGGGGGCCTTGAGATTTCACAAGGTAATGCAGGATTTATAGTTATATCTGTTCATATAGTGTAGCAGATACAATGTTTATTTTTTTCTTTTTTTGAACTTCTTTTTGAAGTTATACCTAACATATTTGTGAACTGGGAAGTTCATGTTAGTGGGTATGTCTTCTCAGGTTTCTTTCCCATAAAGTAGCCTGGGTCGCCACACCATGGGCCTATTTTCTTCTTCTGCACCATTTACACTCTACTTCAAGCTCCTGTCATTTTCCTTTTACCTTAGGCTTTTTTATTTCTCTTTAGTGATGCCTGCTCTTTTTGTTGCTTCTTTGCTCTGCATCTCCTCTATATACCACTGTTCCTGGTGTTTTTGCCCTTTGCTTCTATTGATCAGGGCTGTGTGTCAGCATTTTAACCAAAATAATTTATCATAGTCTTACCCACTCTCCACCTCAAAGATCCCCAATTGGGAAATTTCTCCAAATCAGTTCTCAGAGTCCATGGCAGAGGAATACAATATAGCCAAATTGTGGCTCAGAAGCTTTCTCAAAGCAAGAGAATGAGAGAGCTGGGGCATTCTTTAAGTATCTGATAATTGTCATTCATTGTTCACGTCTCCCTCTGCTAATGAAGAACCTGTTATGGGCACTCTCTGACATGTCCCAAAGGGACCTAACATTATACTATATAAATCTCTCTTTCTAGGAAGAAGTCCCAACTGCGTTAACAATTGTTTGTGAAAGGGTGCCAATTTATACCACCACTCTATGTTATAACTGTGTATAGCAGTGAACATTATGGAAATGTAGAAAGCTTTTCTTTTTTCCCCAAATGGTCACTGTTTCATCTTTTCAGTGCATCTAGCACTTCTGATGGTACGGAAAGTGTCAGAAAAGACAAATTGGCTGGTTCTTTAAAATCAAGTAAAAATATTATGTCCCAAAAGCTTTTCTAAACCACTTACCCATCTGTTTGGTAATTTACCTTTTTCCTTGGTGCATTAGGTCAAATGCTTCATTGATTTTGTCAAAAGGCAGTGTGTGGGTCACCAGTGCATCCAAATTGAATTTCTTATTCTTGTAGTCAGTAACAAGCTTTGGGACAGAATCTATACTCTTCCAACCTGTAATTTGGTCCAAATGCCAAATAAAGAAAGATATGGCAGTTGACATGAAGAAGTAGTTTGTTGAATGAATGAATGAATGAGCTTTTTAGGTCAGATCTGGTTGTTTCAAATGTATTACCCCCTCTCCTCAGCCATCTTCTATTTTCTGTACTTTTATCTTTTTTTCCTTCTACTTTCTTCATAAGAAAAGTTCAAGATTATTTCCACTTCTAAATAAGGAATTGTTTCAATTTGGCCAAAGTGCCTTTTTCCCTCTATGTTGGATTACTTATTTTAAAAGCATTCAATATGCAAATTGTTTTTCTCCTCTACACAAATTCTGTTTGCTTTCATGTAAATTAATAAAATACTTTTTTATGCAATCAGATATGTTCTAAGCTCTCAGTATTTAGGCAACATATTATTTTCCTTTTCTTTCAGTAATCTTCACTCTAAGAATTTGAGTACTGTCATGGAGAAAATTAAAAGAAAAAAAAAAAAAAACTGACCACCAAAAAATGTTCCATTTATAGTACGGCCCATTATTAGGTCCACTGGAGAAATATTCAATCCTTTGTCACCGATGGCAACTCCGATGAGAGTACATGATCCCCATCCTACTGTTGTGCATTCCAAGGCTGCTTTCTGGAGGGTGAACACAAAAGACTGCCTGAGTGCATAGAAAAGTAGAAAATGAATTCCCATGTGGGTAAGTACAAGGTTTTAGGGAAAAAAATTGATCCGACTCTGCATATAGATTAGTGGGATTCAAGCTAATGAGTCAATAGCCTCCAGTGTTATGTTATAGATAGTTTAATGAAATTTTGAGCATCATTGCTAAAGATATTGAAAAGAAACAGAACATATTATTTTACTCTGTATAATACCATGGTCAGGCTGAACTTGGAATGTGTAACATTGTATATCATGAAAAAGACACACACAGAGTTAGAAAAGATCTATAGAAGATATTATAAACTTTAATCAACAAAGGGTCAATGATCTACCATGGGTATACACTAAAACATCTGCAATTTCAGGGGGATAGAATAAAAATCTTTATAGTCATGAAGAGAGGGTGAATATGTAATTATTCACTAGAGCCTAAGAAATGAGGCACACATTAGACACTTAATAGATCACAATATAGGACAAATATGAAGAAATTCTATTTAAGACAGAAGGCAAAAACTTACAGAAAATGACACTGGGTGCTGCTCATCAAACATTTCATCTGCTCCCCTACATTGCTTAACCTCTTGCATCAGATAGAGTCATTTGACTAATTCTGGTTAATGGGCTGTGGGTAGAAGTGATATGTCATTTCCTAGACAGCACATGGAAAAGCCAGTGTGCAGCCTGCCACTGCCCCTTCTGCTCTATCTAACCAGATGGCCTTGTGTGGAGATTGTGAAGCCACAAATTTGAACTTCCTTGCTTGCTGAGTTGCCTCATGGAAGACAGTTGCCCAGGAGAGTTGCCTAGATGCACATTGGTCTTTGCATGAGCAAAAGAGAAAACATCATTACGTTTACCTGTCAAGAGTTTGGGATTAATACTAAAGTGCTCGTGGATGGCTAATTCACATAGAAGACCTAAAAACAGATGAACTAAACTTTTAACCTTTTGAGACTGCTAGTATAAAAGAAAAACATAAACCTTGTCTCATATCCTTGCCCTCAACGGCAGTGAACTTGATTCTGACCTGTTGAGGCAAATTTTACTTTTACAAGCCTCAGTAGGAAACACAGCTCCTACTAACCACTAAAAACTGCATGAAGGAAGGACTTTGAAATACAGTAAATTCTCTTACCCCCTTCTCTTTCTCTTTCTCTTTCACTGGTGATGGAAGATACAATGATATGGAACTTTTGGAAAGTGTTTTGAAACTTTTATTGGAATATGTATTTATTTATTGTGTTGAGAATTCTTGGCATTTCTAAACAGCAACTTTTAAATTGAAGAAACGTTTGTGTTTATATATACTGTATAGAAAGATCGGTGGATGAGGGAAAGACCACAGGCACTGCTTGTCACCTTAAGGTGCTGTTTACTTTGACTTTTTAAAAAACTATTTTTCCTGTTGCCCTTTCTGAGCTTTGCTCCAAACAAAGGATTAACCTCTATAATGATGGAAATGATATTGTGTAAAACAGTTTTCTATATTGAACCTCTGATAACTTTTGGTGGGAAATATTTTTAGTTGAATTTTATAGGATTGTCAGTTGATATAACTTTCTAATTGTTCTGTTGGGTTCGTTATGGTGCTTTAGGGGGTTAGAGGTTATTTAGATCTAGTTCATACTCATTATTTAAATCTCTGCTACAATCCAGAAACTTAGCCTCTTCCTAGTTATGGAAGTGTTTGGTTGAAGGGTAGGTAGCTCATCCTTTTGTGAGTAAATAAATCCACCTCTTTTCATTTGTAGTCTCTAATATAATTCTGTTCCATAATTTAAATTACTTTTCTTGGTATAATAAATCAGTTAATAATAGAAGCCAATAATGCGTAACCAAGTTTTAGATCAGTGATTCTCAACTTGGCTCCACATTAAAATCACATGAAGAACTTGTAAAAAATACTGGTACCTGGGCCACTAACTTAGAATACCCTGGGGGCGCAAGAGCCTATTCATTGATATTAAAAAAAAACCCAAGTAACTCACCACATATTGACATTTCCAATTAGCAACTTTTCTCCATAATACCAAAGTGTAGCTAGTGTTGAGAATCACTGTACTAGAAAAATAAGGCCAATAGGCTAAATTGCAATATTTTAAAAAAAATTTGAGCTGTGGGTAGTGGAGGAATGGATTTGGCACATTGCAGGCTGCAGGTGCCAAAAGACAGTTTATAATGTAGAGCTGAAGTTTTGAACACAGGGGTGCAGTGCAAGATAAGGAGTCCTAATGAGTGTATGATATTTGAATAGTAGTAGCAATAGCTAACATTAATTGAGTATTTATTACATGCCAGATATGGTTTTAAGTAGTTTACAAATATTGCAAGGAAACCATTCTGAGGAGAATGATGATCTGTTACTCCCATCATAGCTGTTTCATGGTCTCCATTCTCTTCTGGGGAATGCATCAAGCAGGTGAAAGCCAAAGGTAAGAACCAGCACAAAGCTTGCTTCTGGGAGCTTGAAGTATAGAAACTTCCCCAGGGAAGGACTGTTGGAATCAGGCCAAGTAAAGACGTAAATCAACGGGAATAGTGTCACAACTGCTTTACAGCTTACACTCAAATTAGAATAGTCCATAGGCATATACTTTACTTGATAAATTCTCAACAATTTTATCACAAAAATCTTTGTTTATTATCTGTGCAAATATGCCTTAGGTGAATATTCACTGGAGAATATGGATGAGCCCATTTGCAGATATTGCCTGTTGCATTTGGCTCGTTTACCATACCTCATGATGTAGAATAGGCATGTGTGACCTCATGGGTGTGCAACCAGTGCTGCACAGGGCCCCTCAGTCAGAGGGGCTCCACAAATTATGTAGTCCATTCTGGCAGTAGAAGTAATCTGAATAATACAAAATTGTATGGTTTAAGAAAAAAAGAGTTACTTTTTTTGCAATGTGTGTGTGTATATTTATTTCCAGTCTAAAAATACTGAGCTTTTACAGGGTGATCTCAAGAGAAAAGAAAAGTCAACATCTACAAATAATCTACAAATAATGCTGATATGGCTGCTTATCTTAGCACAAGGTAAGAGTGAATCCTCGAAAATATTGTTGGAATTTGAGGACACCCCAGTGGGCACTGAAATAAGTGTAATGCAGTGGAGGGAGTGGGAAATGATTTGAAACTGACAGCTCCACTTCTCTGTCACCATTTAAAAAAATATATTAACAAGGAATAATCACAGTGACTGTAAGGAACATGACCTTCTCTCTTCTATTCTTTGATAGCTAAAGAATCAAAGGAAAATAAGATCCAATGAAAGTATATACATACCATGGTTTCAGCTCCACCTGCACAGTCAAGGGCAAAATCCACACCTCCATCGGTCATTTCAATGAGGATTTCCTGGATGGGTTTATCCAGGTCTCTAGGATTGAGGCAATCAGTGGCTCCCAGAGCTCTGGCCTTGGTAAACTTTTCACTGTTGATGTCAATGCCTATGATTCTAGAAGCTCCTGCTACTTTACAACCCATTATAGCAGAAAGACCAACACCTCCTAGGCCAAAGATAGCACAAGTAGAACCAGGGGTGACCTGTAGGCAGAAAATTATAAAGTAACTTTTAAAGCAGTTGGTCCCACTCTTCTTTAAGGGGGGAAGGGCTGAGGTAGGTCCCACTCTTCTTTAAGGGGGGAAGGGCTGAGGTAGGGGCAGCAACATCGAAATAAAGATTGCCTGTTATAAAAACCATATGACAGGGGAGGAGATATGGCTCAAGCAGTTGAGCACCCACCTCCCACATGGGAGGTCCCAGGTTTGGTTCCCAATGCCTCACGGGGAAGACGAAGAAACAATGAGCAGACATCAAGCAAAAACAATGAGCAGACAATGAGCAAAAACAAGCAGACAACAAGCAAAAACAAATGAGCAGGGAATGGATGTGGCTCACACAGTTGAGCACCTGCCTCCCACATGGAAGGTAATGGGTTAGGTTCCTGGTGCCTCCTAAAGAGAAAATAGACAATGAATATAAAACAACAAGCAGGCAACGAGCAAAAATAAGGAGCAAACAGATCAGGGAGCCATCTCGAGGGGTGGGGGGGAACCATATGATATAGCCAATGGGGAAATCTGCCAATATGAGAATGGGTAAGTCACTCTGGCTAAATTTGCAGAATCATTCAAGGGTCATTAGGATTAGCTGCACATAAGGAACAAGCCCAAGTGAAAATAATTCTCTTGTTTCTCCTTTTCCCTTCAGTGTTATCAGAACAAAATTTGAAAGCCCATACATCCAAAAGGGCTTATTGTTTTCCTTTTTTAATAGATCACAAGTAATTTGACATATGAAAACCAAAGAATAAAATGGAGGAAGTAAATAGTGCATTTACAGTAATATCATTGAATGTGAATGGATTAAACTCCCCAATCAACAGATACAGGCTGATAGAATGGATAAAAAAAACATGAGCCATCCATATACTGCTTACAAGAAACTCACCTCAGACCCAGGGATACATACCGGCTGAAAGTGAAAGGTTGGAAGAAGATACTCCATGCGAATAGTAACCAGAAAAGAGCAGGGGTAGCTATACTAATATCAGACAAAACAGACTTTAAATGCAAAAAAGTTATAAGAAATACAGAAGGCCATTATATATTAATAAAAGGGATGATCCATCCGGAAGACATAACAGTCATAAATATCTACGGACCTAACCAGGGTGCCCCAAAATATATGAGACAAACTCTTGCAAAACTGAAGAGAGAAATAGACATTTCTACAATAATCGTTGGAGACTTCAACACCCGACTCACATCATTAGATAGAACAGCTAGACAGAAGATCAACAAGGAAACAGAGAACTTGAACAATATGATAAACAAGTTAGACCTAACACATATACAGAACACTGCATCCAAACTCAGTGGGTTATACATTCTTCTCAAGTGCCCATGGATCTTTCTCCAGGATAGACCACATGTTAGGTCACAATGAAGCTCTCAACAAATATAAAAAGACTGAAATTATACAAAGCACCTTCTCAGATAATAATGGAATGAAATTAGAAATCAATAACAGACATGAAAAAAGTAAATTTGCAAATGTGTGGAGACTGAACAACACACTCCTAAATAATCAGTGGGTCAAAGAAGAAATTGCAAGTGAAATCAGTAAATATATTGAGACAAATGAAAATGAGAACACAACGTATCAAAACTTATGGGATACAGTGAAGGCTGTGTTGAGAGAGAAATTTATAGCCCTAAATGCATCTATTTAAAAAAATGAAATAGCTAAACTCAAAGATTTAACTGAACAACTAGAGAAACTAGAAAAAGAACAGCAAACCAATCCCAAAGCAAGCAGAAGGAAAGAAATAATGAAGATTAGAGCAGAAATAAATGAAAATGAGAACAGAAAAACAATAGAGAAAATCAACAAAACCAAAAGCTGGTTCTTTGAGAAGGTCAATAAAATTGACAAACCATTTGCTAGACTAACAAAGAGAAAAAGAGAGAAGATGCAAATAAATACAATCAGAAATGAAAGGGGGAAAGTTACAAATGACCTCACAGAAATAAAAAGAATCATAAGAGGATATTATGAGAAACTATATGCCAACAAACTAGACAACCTAGATGAAATGGACAAATTTCTAGAAATGCACAACTAACCTACACTGATGCTACAAGAAATACAAAAACTTAACAAGCGAACCACAATTAAGGAGATTGAATCCATCATCAAAAATCTCCCAGCAAAGAAAATTCCAGGACCAGATGGCTTCACAGGTGAATTCTACCATACATTTCAAAAAGAATTAACATCAATCCTGTTTAAACTCTTCCAAAAAATTGAAGAGGAGGGAAAATTACTCAACACATTTTATGAAGCCAACAGCACCCTAATACCAAAGCCAGATAAAGATTCTACAAGAAAAGAAAATTACAGACCAATCTCTCTAGCGAACATAGATGCAAAAATTCTCAACAAAATACTTGCAAATCGAATCCAACAGCATATCAAAAGACTTATACATCATGACCAAGTGGGATTTATTCCTGGTATGCAAGGCTTGTTCAATATAAGAAAATCAATCAATGTAATACACCACATTAACAAATTGTAGGAAAAAAACCACATGATCATCTCATAGATGCAGAAAAGGCATTCAACAAAATCCAACATCCTTTTTTTGATAAAAACACTTCAAAAGATAGGAATAGAAGGAAAATTCCTCAATATGATAAAAGGCATATATGAAAAACTCACAGCCAACAGCATACTCAATGGGGAAAGGTTGAAAGCTTTCCCTCTAAGATCGGGAACAAGACAAGGATGCCCACTGCCACCATTGTTATTCAACATTGTACTAGATGATCTAGCTAGGGCAATTAGACAAGAAAAAAAAATTAAAGGCATCCAAATAGGAAAAGAGGAAGTAAAACTCTCACTGTTTGTGGATGACATGACCCTGTACTTAGAAAATCCTGAAGTATCCACAGCAAAGCTACTTGAACTAATAAATGAGTTCAGCAAAGTGGCAGGATACAAGATCAACATGCAAAAATCAGTAATGTTTTTGTACAATAGTACTGAACAACCTGAAGAGGAAATCAGGGGGAAAATTCCATTTTCCATACCATCAAAAAAACTCAAATACCTAGGAGTTAATTTAACCAAAGAAGTACAGGACCTATATGATGAAAACTACAAAACAATGCTAAAAGAAATTAAAAAAGACCTAAACAAATGGAAAGACATTCTGTGTTCATGGATTGGAAGAATAAATATTGTCACGATGTCACTCTTGCCCAAACTGATTTACAGATTCAATGCAATACCCCAACAGCTTACTTTGCAGAATTAGAGAAGGCAATTACCAAATTCATCTGGACGGGTAAGTGCACCCTAATAGCCAAAAGCATTCTAAAAAAGAAGAGCAACATGGAAGGAATTTCATTGCCTGACCTGAAACATATTACAAAGCTACAGTGGTCAAAACAGCGTGGTACTGGCATAAAGATAGACACATCGATCAGTGGAATAGAATTGAGAATCCAGAAATATACCCTCACCTATACAGTCAACTGGTTTTTGACAGACCTACCAAGCCCACGCTAATGGGAAAAAACAGTCTCTTCAACAAATGGTGTTGGGAGAACTGGATATCTATAACCAAAAGAATGAAAGAGGACCCCTATCTCACCCCTATACAAGAATCAACTCAAAATGGATCAAAGATCTAAATATAACAGCCAGGACCATAAAACTACCAGAAGAAAATGGAGGGAAACATCTTCAAGACCTTGTAGTAGGTGGTGGTTTCTTGGATCTTACACCCAAAGCACGTGCAACAAAAGGAAAAATAGATAAATGGGGCCTCCTCAAAATTAAACACTTTTATACCGCACAGACTTTGTCAGAAGGGTGAAAAGGCAGCCAACTCAATGGGAAAAAAATATTTGGGTTTATAAAAAAAATATATATATATATATTTGGGTTTAATATCCAGGATATATAAAGAGATGTTAGAACTCAACAATAAAAAGACAAACGACCCAATTAAAAAATGAGCAAAATACTTGAATAGACATTTCTCCAAAGAAGAAATACAAATGGCAAAAAAACACATGAAGAAATGCGCAACATCACTCATGATTAGGGAAATGCAAATCAAAACTACAATGAGATATCATTTCACACCTATCAGAATGGCCACTATTAAAAAGACAGAGCTACAAGTGTTGGAGAGGATGTGGAGAGATAGGAACACTTCTTCACTGTTGGTGGGAATGCAGAATGGTACAGCCACTATGGAGGACTGTTTGGCAGTTTCTAAAGAAGTTGAATATAGACTTGCCATGTGACCCTGCAATACCGCTACTGGGTATATACCCAGAAGAAATGAGAGCAGTGACACGAACAGACATCTGCACACCAATGTTCATAGCAACATTATTCACCATTACCAAAAGTTGAAACAACCCAGGTGTCCATCAACAGACGAATGGATAAACAAACTGTGGTCTATTCACACGATGGAATATTATGCAGCTGTAAGAAGAAATGAATTTGTAAAGCATATGGCAACATGGGTGAACCTGGAGGACATTATGTTGAGCGAAGCAAGCCAGACACAAAAGGACAAATACTGTATGAATGCATTACTATGAACCAAATATATTGTGTAACATATTGTTTAATTCAAAAAAAATTTTTATATGTATCCAGTACATTTAATTGAGAAATGTATATATTTATTCATCTGTGTTTACTTTTTAGTTTTTAATTGTTTATATTTACAATTATTAAATGTACAAAATAAAGTAAAAAATAAATAAAGACTCATGGCAGTGAGATTAAAATAAGGTGATTGAAACATCCAGATGTAAGATCTCTCTTTGACAGCTCTCTAATCTCTAACTTTAACAGTTTTGTAACAGCTTTTAAATTCTGGCATGGGATTCCAGGAACTCATTTTACCACAACTAGGGCTGCCACATGAGATCCTCCTTTGAAACCACAAAGGGACAGGATGAGAATCAGAGATAAAATACTGCTTGAGGGAGAAAAGTCTGTCGCATCAGACAGAAAACACAGGTGGTTATATAGAGATGGGTAGGGATTTCTGTAGGGTCTGTTACTCCCTGACTAGGTCTGCTGTTCTAGGATGGGTGTTCATATTTAAGTGACATATTTGAGCAGGCTGTATTTAGATCCAGGATTGCCTCTAATCTAACATGCTAGCACCGGATAGGAAGTAACTGACCAACTGTATGCCAGTTACTGGGCCAGATGTTTTACATATGTAATATGATTCAGTTACCCCCACAGCTATTTTAAATAGGTATTATGATAGAGAGATAGTAGAGATTTTAAATAATTTGCCTAAAATCACAGAGGTAATACATGGTAGAGTAAGGATTTGAAGAGAATTAACTCCAGCTCCTTAACTCACACCGCTGCCTAGTAACTTCTTTTTACAAAAGCAGGTGTTTGACAGTTTACCTTGGCAGTATTGATTGCAGCTCCATAGCCTGTTGAAAACCCACATCCAAGCAGACAAACTCTCTCTAAATTTGCATCATCATCTATTTTGGCAAGATTAATATCTGACACCACAGTGTACTGAGAGAAGGTACTGATCCCCATGAAATGATAAATTTGTTTTCCTTTGCAGGTAAACCGACTGGTTTTGTCTTCCATTAGTTCTTGATCAGCAATAGGATTTTTGCATCGACTGCAAAATTAAAAAAAAAAAAAGATACAAAAGGGAAACTAAGTCGACCATTGATTTGCTTTCTTGAAAAATATGTTAGATATTATATTTGTTATAAAAATTTTATGAGACGGAAAAATGGAAAAAAAATGACCTGAAACTTTTCATATAAATTATAGTCAGAAGTATTCTAAAATTGTTAATAATAACAAACTTTCATTGAACGCTTTTATGTACTAGAAACTTTTTTTGGAGTTTTACATGTATTCACTTAAAAAACCTTTTTATATTATGGAAATTTAAAGATATATAAAGGTAGAAAGAATAGCATAATGAATCCCCATACACCTAACTCCCAGCTTCTGCAATTATTAACTCATGGCCAATCTTGCTTCATCAGCTACTTCTCTCCACTGCACCTACCTCCCCCACACTGGATTATTTTGAAGCAAACCCAGATATCACTAGTTTCTCTGGAAAGAGTTCAGTATGTCTTTCCAAAAGATAAGGATTTTTTAGATCTACACATTGCATTTGTTTGCATTTGTCTCTTTTAATCTGCTGGCCCTCTTTCCCCATTTTTGTTTTTTTCCTTGCAATTTATTTGTGGAAGAAACTGAGTCATTTGTCCTGTAGGGTTTCCTTCCTTCTGGATTTTGCTGATTACTTATTTCTTGTGGGGTGATTTAACATGTTTTTTTGTTCCTGTATTTCCTCTAAATTAGTATTTAGAGCTAAACACTTGATGTACTTCAAGTTTTATATTTTTGTAAGAACACTTCATAAGTGGTGGTATATATTTTCTTTTGGAGGCACATGGTACCAGATTATGTTTTTTTTTGTGATGGTAGGAGGAGTCGATGGTCATTGCTTAAATCCGATATTTTATTAAAGTTTTGTTAAATGATGTACTAATTCTCTGAATATCTTTGTAAAGCAGTCCTATAAAGTAGGCATTTTTAATATCCCTATTTTATAGATGAGGAGGCTGAGGCACAGTAATAGAGGTAAGAGTAGTACAGTTTTAGCTTCTTAAATAACTAGTTTCAATTTTCATTAAGGATAAATGAATCTTTCTATAGTCCAAGGAGAGTAAATAATATAGTGATTAAGATTTTGGACTCTGGAACCAGATTGCCTACATTCAAAACCTGACTCCAAGACTCCTACCTGTGTGGCACTGGAGTAAGTTACTTTACTGTACCTCTTTGCTTCCCTCCTTCTTCCCCTATAGAAGTAGCTACCATCCTGAATTATTTGGTATTTATCATTCCAATGATGAATTTATACTTTTACTACATATACATGCAACCATAAACAATATATAATATTATTTCTGCATATGACACCTTACTGAATTTATCATCCAGCAACATCTTTTTTTTTTTTTTTAAGATTCCTCCCTCCCCCCAGTTGTTTTGCCCTTGCTATCTGCTCTCTGTGTGGGAACTGATCCTGGGACCTTCCAGAGTGGGAGAGAGGCGCTCAATCTCTTGTGCCACCTCAGCTCCCTAGTCTGCTGTGTCTCTTGTTGTCTCTTCTCTCTGTATCTTTTTGTTGCATCATCTTGCTGCGCCAGCTCTCGTTGTGGGCCAGCACTGCGCGTGAGCCAGCTAGCTGCTCAGGCCAGCTTGCCTTTTACCAGGAGGCCCCAGGAATCGAACCCTGGTCCTCTATATGGTATATGGGAGCCCAATTGCTGGAGCCACATCTGTTTCCCCAACGTCTTTTCCTTAACATTTTGTGTATGAGATTTTTTTTGTTGTTGATACATGTAGTTCAAGTTCCACCATTTTCACTCTTGTAAAGTATTACATTGTGTTACTACATAGAAGTGTATCCATTCTCTTATTGATGGATATTCATGCTGTTTTCAGTTGCATTATATTATAAACAATGGTAGAATGAACATTCGAGCACAGTGTATCTTTGTATGCATGTGTAACAGTTTCTTGCACATACCTAGAAGTAGAATTGCTGGGTGGAAGTTTTTCACTTCTTCAACTCCATTTATGTGCTGCCCAAAATATTTGTACCAGTTATACTCTTAATAACAATGTTTAAGAGCTTACCTGAGTTTTTTACAAAGATTTGTGCGTGGACTCAGACAGAACTTGCATTTTCTACACTGAGGTGTGTAGAGTGGAATTACTTTGTCACCTAGAAAGAAAGGCCAACATGTTGGTTGGTGCCCAAGATGTACTTACATTTTCTATCAGATGAATTGGTAGAAAACAAAATTGTTTATAATACACATTTTGTATTTAGCAAAAAGTCTAGGTGACTACAAGGTTTTGTTAACCTACAACATTGCTGATTCCCCAAAGTATTATAAAGACTCTCATTTGCTTTTTGTCTCTCATCTGGGTAGTCAAGCAACAAATCTCTGTTGATACCATCAAGTGCAGAGTCCTGTCTGAGACTGCTGTTATTGCGTTTCTCTGCAACATGACTGCTGCTTATAACATTTCCAAACACTACATATAGAATAAAACGTCACATCCAACAGCATAGGCAAACAATAATAGGCTAGATGTGGAGAGTAAACTTTTCATTGTCATGTTTCACCACTTGGATCCATTCTCAAATTCTACATTTCCAATGTTTTACTCAATTTCAATTTAATAATGGCCATACAATTAATCCTTTAATGACCAAGGTCTAATAATGATAATTAACACTTATTCAACACTAAGTATGGGTCAGGCATCATTCTAACTGCTTATGCGTATTATTTCATTTAATTCTCAGAATATCCATCTGAGAATGGTATTGTTACTATCCCCACTTTAGAAAACAGGAATCTGAGCTGAGTTACAGATAAGTGAAGTAACTGCCTAAGGTCACATGGTTGATAAGAGGCAGAGCTTGAACGAAAGGGTCAACATCATCCAGAAACCTTCATGGATGTAAAACTTTTTGGGAGCTATTTGTTTCGATGATCCTTTTTGGAGTGGAGAGATTCATTAATGTACCTCTAACTTTGGGACAGTCTCATTAAAGGAGAATGCCTGACAAGCGAGGATCACGTAGCCGATATTCCAACATATGATGGATCTATTATAAAATGTGAAGTAAATCATTTCAGCCATTGGCAGGCTTCATTTAAGTATTATTTCTTATCTTACAAACTTCCAAAAAGACACTTAAGCTAATGTTGACATATGCATAATTTTTCTCACCTAAGCTACCTTTAAGTCCTCATTCTTTATGTAATCTTAAACCAGCTTTCTGTTTTATGTAGAAGAGGTGGTTAAAACTGTCGCTTGTGCATCATTGGAATTTCAGTTTAAGGTAACCTTGTAAGTTTGCTTTATAGGACAAATTTTCAGTGCTATGTATAGATAAAGTGACTACATATCCCAGATTTTATTAGACAGATCTGATTTAAAAGATTTTATCTTATTGTTAGACTGTGCTGGGTTGTGTGCCTCAGTTTTGCTTTGGAAAAGATGGTCCCCCATATAAGCAGAGATCAGTTATATGCAAATCCAGAACTGTATAAGATATCCTTGAAATATCGTGACAAACCCATTTAATCAGAATCAGAAAAGTAAATACCTGGTTTGAAGTTGGTCACTCCTGGACCAATACTTTCCACAATTCCTGCACCTTCATGGCCGAGGATAACTGGGAAAACACCCTCATTAAATTTAGGGTTGATAGCATGGGCTTCAGTATGGCACAGGGCAGTGGCGATTATCTACAAAGCAACCACAGGCTTGGTGGTGTTTCTGTAATTATATTATTTAGTTGTCAGGAGGATAATTTTAGGTCTAATCTTATCTTGAAACTTTATTATTCAACACTCCTAGAGTTCAATAAAAGAATTACATTTGAGAGAAAGAAAAAAGAGCAAACAAAGATACATTAGGGTAGGTTATTTTCTTCTTATAATGCATCTTTTTTTTTTTTTTCTTACCTTTTATTGTTGTGGGAAAATCATAAAAAAATAAAAAAAGATGAGATTGATAGTTACTATCTCCAGGAGAAGAAAACTCAACCCTAATAGGGAAAGGTTAAACATAGTCTATTAGGCAGAAAGAATGGAGGGAACATTAGTACAGTTGTTACTAGGGGCTTGTCCAAATTTTCTTCAATCTACATGAAATGAAACAGAAGTAATAAATCTTTCATAGCTAAAAGAGATGTCGAATAGAGAATTGCCTATAATCACCAATGCATTCCTGTATTATTCTTCAAGATTCTGTTCATGAGGGTGTCTCATTCATTCTCATGTACAAACATTTACTGTGGTAAGTGTTAAAATATAAAACTGGAAAGTCATGGGAAAAGTGTCCAAGTTTGCCACATGTGATATTTCTCCGCTCCTTGCCATCTCTTCTGACACACTCCTGTTCCTTCCTCTGGGAACCCAGGACTCTTATGCTGCCCAGGGCAGAACTTCAGGTTTTCCTTTTCCCTTGTTTTAGACCAAATTTTCTGATTTCCTTTTAATAACATTTTCTAGTAACTGGCCAATTGGAAAAACAAAAACAAAAACAAAACCTGACCAATTCAAATCCAAAGTGAATTCCTTTATCTCGTTCTTAGGGTTAATGATTAATGTTAAGATCATTTAATTTTAAGCCCATCGTTATCAATAAGTACTGAAAATAGTTAATAATGAACCCTTCCTGGAGATAGTGCCTGTTTTTATCTGAATCTAAAACACACAACTCTCCCACAGTGTAAACTCCAGTTTTTCTCAGACCTCCCAGAAGCTGAGGCTTAGGCTTTGTCTGTCTCTGCCCAGAGCAAGTTCCCACGCACCTGAACACGGACTTCATGGGCCTTGGGTGGAGCTACTTCAACCTCTTCAATGCAAAGGGCCTTTCCTGCTTCCCAGGCAATAGCTGCTTTGCATTTAATAACCTGAATGAGAGACAGAGGGAGGGAGAGGGAAAGAGAGAGAGAAGAAAACATATCACAGGAAAAACTGAAAAGCATACTGATACCATAGTTTCATGAAAAGGAATTTGTGGCTGCAGTTGAGGATGTTACGTGTACTTTTTTTAATTTGAGAAAAGATATATTAAAGTTTTACACTAATATAATGCCTTGAATTTTTTCTTCCATAACATGGAGGATAAATTTACAGGGCTTGGACAGGGTAGATGGTCAATAAATATTTGTTGACCGAACAATGTATCAGATATGAGTTACTGGAGTCCTTATTGCTAGAGCATGGGTGTATTACACATATTTGCTACTCAAAATGGGGTCTAAGGACGAGCAGTGTCAAGGACATCTGAGAGCTTGTTAGAGATACAAGCCCTGCACCAAATCTACCAAATCAAAAGCTGCATTTCAACAAGAACATATGAAATATGTTCCAGGGGATTCATACGCACATGAAAGTCTGAGAAGCCAGGCTTACATAATTCTAAAATTTATCAATTGAATATAAATTAAATAAAAATTTGGCTTCTTTGTAAGATTTTGGGCAAGCATGTATGCCAAAAAACTAAATATTTAGGATCCCATAATCCCTAGATTAATTGATTTTTAGCATCTTCAAGTTATTTATTTTTATTTCACAAATAAGAAAAGTAGAAAGAAACAAACCAATAATCCTCCATTCTAAAGCTACTATTTTCACTTTTGGTATGATTTTCCCAGTCTTTGACCACATGAGTATATATTTTTATATAGTTGCTTTGATTATATAGTGCAATTTTGAATTATCTTTTTAAATATCATTTATCTTATTACAAATGTAATATATATTAACTACAAGAAGTTTCAACACACACACACACAAAGAAACAAATAAAATTCACCTGCCTTATTATGTTGAGGTAAATCCTTTGAGTATCCCTGAATGGGATCATATTGTATGCAATATAATCCACTTTTTTCTACTTCTTAATATACTATGAATATTTTCCATATTATTCTTTTCTTACTTTATAATTTTTTGTAATATTAAACTTCATATTATTCTTTAACATTATTTCCAATAAAAGCATATTCTAGTTTATATTATAGCATAGTTTCTTAACTCTCTTACTTTGGCTATTATAAATAATATTTAATTTAATACCCTTATAGTAATTATTTTGGCAAATCCACAGTCATTTGCTTAGAATAAATTCCTAGCATAGGCGTCACTCACATACTTTTGAACAACTTTAAGTTGCTGCTTTCTGAGAGTAATCCCTGAAGGAAACTTCTAGCAAGCATTCTGTTAGAGAGAAAAAAAATAAAGTTGAGTAAAAATACAGTTTATTTGCTTACTTTGCCCTTGGTGCCCATTTTTCTTTGGGAGAATTGTCTTGGAAGTTTCTCTCAAATTTAAGAAGCTCTTCCACTTCTATCTAGCATACTCCATACCCTATAATGAACTGTCTTTGAATAAATAACATTCCTGCTGCTCTTATTCTCCAATCACTTTCTCTCCTTTCTGTTGCCGTGAACCACAGCTCTGCCAGACTCTTACCACATCATTTGTGCTATCATATTTCAGCTGTAAAACTCTGTTGCTGCCAGCATTTCTTTGGAGAAGTTTTGGTTTACCCTTTTTTTTTTCTTCATTAAACATGCATGGATGAGTTAACAAATAAGAAAGCAAAGGATAGTTTCACTGTTTCCCTTTACCTACTTTTCTCCTTCACAACCCTGATAATCATTTCTTGCATTTCTTTATGGTTTTACTATGTATTTCATTCCTTCACTTCTGATGCTTTTATGTCCAGAAAATCTGGAAAATTCACTATCACTTGAGCATCCCCTATACTGTCCTACTTATCTGTGTTGGTTTGGAGCTAGGTATTCCAGAAAAATGTACGTGTTTTTTTTTTTTTAAGATTTATTTTATTTATTTATTTCTCCCCAGCCCCTTATTGTTTGTGCTCACTGTCTGTTCGTCTTCCTTTCAGGAGGCACCAGGAACCAAACCCAAGACCTCCCATGTGGTGGGCAGGAGCTCAATTGCTTGAGCCACATCCACTTCCCAGAAAAACATGTTCTTAAACTTAATCTGTTCTTGTGGGTGTGAACTCATTGTAAGTAAGACCTTTTGATGCAGTTCCTTCAGTTAAGGTGTGACCTAATTCAATCAGGATGGCTCTTTATTTCTATTATTGGCATCCTTTATAAGTAGGATGAAATTCAGATGGATTGAGAGAAAGCCCCAGGAAGCAAGAAGCTAAGGCCAATGGAAACTGGAGGAGAAGGGAGAGGCCAGGAGAGGCTACCCTGTGCATTGCCATGTGAGAGACGAGCCCAACACCAAGGATCTGTGGCAGTCAGCCCCAGAACACCTTGATTTGGACTTTTTTTCTGGCCTCAAAACAATTCCCATTGTTTAAGTCAATTCATTGCATAGTATTTGCTTGAACTGCCAAGGAAACTAAAACAATTTTTGGTATTAAGAAAGTGGGGTGCTGCTATTGCAAATACCAAAAAATGTGGAAGCAGCTTTGGAATTGATAATGGGTATAGGCTAGAAGAGTTGTGAGGTGCTTGATAGAAAAAGCCTAGATTGCTTTGAAGAGGCTGTTGGTGGAAATATGGGTGCTAAAGGTACTTCTGATGAGGACTTAGAAGGAAATGATGAATATGTTATTGGACACTGGGGGAAAGGTAATCCTTGTTTTAATGTGGCAGAGAACTTGGTGAAATTAAATTCTGATGTCAGGTAGAAGGTAGAACTTGAAAGGATATGTAGCTGAGGAGAGTTCCAGGTTAAGGGTGGAAAGTGCAGCCTGATTTATCCTTGCAGCTTATAGTGATATGAGAAAGGAAAGTAATAAGCTGAGAACTTGACTATTAAGCACAACAAATCAGAAATTGATGGTTTCGAAAATTCTGAGTCTATCCAGATAGTGTACTCTGAGGCCAGGACCAGAAGCAGCTCTATCAGGGAAAGTGTGTCCCTGGAAAATAGGGTTTAACTGAACATGGATCCAGTCGGCCATTTCAGTGGAAGTCAGGGTTGGAAATGCAGTTACGCAGGAAAAATCTATGGAAAGTCCTTTTGTCTAATGGTTTAGACCCCTGTGAACTACATGAAAAGCCAATAAAGGGACAGAGAAATGACAAATTGAAGGGAGAATGACTTGAAGGGCCATGGAAGCTAAGGTCTGGACTGAACATATCTCTTTGGGCCAAGAAAGTGGACCCACCCATATGTGTAGAAAGGGTAGGTCTGCCCCTGAATTTGGAAGGGGTGAGCCTTGAGCCCCATTGTTCATGGAGAGTGGTGCTGCCCCAAAGCTAGGAGATGATGGGGCTTGTGTTTGGCAATTGTGGAGAGTCTGGCTGCCATCCAGGTGCTTTGAATGGGTGGAGCCTTTACCTCAGTGTTTGGGGAAAGCATAGCCACTTGGAAGGGTTGGGTCTCTCATTCCGTCAGGCCCAGAAGATAAAATAGCAATTCATAGATGACTCTCAGACCTTGAAATCTAACGAAGTTTGCCCTGCTGAGTTTTGGAATTGTTTTGGGACCTGTAACTCCTGTTTTCCTTCCAAGTTCTCCTTATAGGAATGGGAATGTCTAGTCTATGCCTGTCCTTCCAATGCATATTGGAAATAGATAACTTGTTTTCTAGATTTCACAGGTCCATAGCTGATGGAAATTGTGCCCCAGGACAGACCATACCCATAATCAATTCTGATGAGACTTTATACTTAGCATTGTCACTGAAGTGACTTAAAGCTTTTAGGATGTTTTGATGGAATGAATGTATTTCTAATGTGGGAAGAACACGTATTTTTGGTCTAGAATGTAGAGTGTGGTGGTTTGGAGCTGTGTATTCCAGAAAAACATGTTCTTAAACTTAATCCATTCCTATGATGTGAACCCATTGTAAGTAGGACCTTTTGATGTGGGTCCTTCAGTTAAGGCATGGTCCACCTAAATCAGGATGGGTCTTAATCCTATTACTGGAGTCCTTTAAAGCAGAATGAAATTCAGACAGATGGAGATTAAGCCACAAGAAGCAAGAAGTGAAGGTTAATGGAACCTGGAAGAGAAGGGAGAGGCCAGGACAGGATACCATGTGCATTGCCATGTGACAGAGAAGCCAAGGACCAAGGATCACTGGCAGTCAGCCCCAGAACACCATTGTCTTCTGGGAGAAAGCATCACTTTGATGATGCCTTTATTTGGACTTTTTTCCTGGCCGCAAAACTGTGTGCCATTAAATTCCTATTGTTTGAGACAACTCATTGCCTGGTATTTGCTTGAGCAGCCAAGTAAACTAAAACACTGCCTTTGTTAATTTTATTTCCTGTAACTCCACTTTTACAGATGGATTTCCTACTTTTCACTTAAGGTTCATCTCAGAAATCCTTTTCCAAATGAAACTTCTTCTGATTCCTCCATCCTTACATCATTTTTCTCTCTTTTGAGCATCCAGAGAAATTGGAGTATCTCTTACATTACCAATGTTACTCTGCCTTGTAATCTAAAAGTTTGTATTCTTTTCTTGACTTTTCTCAAGTACAAAGTCTTACTCATTTTGTCTCTGCAGTGCCTTGAAAATAGAATATATTTAATAATTATTAACTTAGAATTTGAAATAATTCAATGGTTCCACATATATTAGATGAATTCTCCTGGGGTATAGTATGCTGTGTGGTACTGTGTACTTGGATTATATTTTAGAGAAAAGAGAGAGATCCTGACTTCAAAATAATAGAAGAAACAGGACTAACACTAAGTAATCTACAGAAATATGTATCCATGAGAGTGAAAGACAACCTCTCTTAGTAGCATGGAAAAAGTCTGGTTTGGAATTTTATTACCAGCTTTGCTGTTTCAGAAAGAGAAATGGTATCTCACCCAAGGTGAGGTAGTCCTGAGAAACAAGCAAGTAGCAAACAAAAACAGGTGTTACCCAATTAAACTCATGAGACATTATAAACTGGTTGGTCCAATTTGGTCACATGCCTAGCTCAGGCCCTATAAAAATCACCAGGGAGAATGTCAAAAGCTGCTAGGCTTAGTCTAAATCTGGGGAGAAATAAAGTTGGAGGAATCACCCAATATTCACAACAAACCTGAATGAATGCTCTTTCTACTCTGGAAATATGTTTACCAAAATAAATGAAATTAATGGCTTAAAATCAGAACACCCTCTCCAATGAGTAGACATGGATGATTATTGGCTATTTCTAGTTTTATGATTTTCATTTTCCAGATTTCACGTGTGTATCAATTACCAACTTCTTATCCTTGTTAACTGAGTAGATTGAGTAAGGGTGCTAGATCAATGTCTTGGCTTCAACTTCTGTGGGTTGATTTGACTTTCTCTGTTCCACGATTTTAACTCACATTATCATATTGCCAGTGATTGTCTTTAAGCATTGCAAGGAGGACTGGATGAGAAGGTATTGATGGATCACTGTAAATATTTTATGGCTAATAGAGAAAAAGGATGTTCCTACGTTGGTGGCATATTAACTTCCGTAGATATAGTGTGGCTTGAAGTGCATTTTACTTTGTATTAAAAAAGGTTATAGAATTACTTAGTATTTGTTTGACTGATGATAACACTATACCATTTGAGCTGAATTTAGCCAGAAATTTCTTTATGAATATATTGGGATGTATCATGGAATCCAAAAGCAAAGAGGCAAATCGGCCTCAGAAAGGAAAGGGAACCAGGCACCTGACCTACGCTAGAATCCCCATTTCTCTTCTCTGCTCCTTTCTGTGCATCTTCTTCATTCTTTACTCTTGATAGAGACTGGCTTTCTCTGTAACCCTGTTCATGTTATTGAAAGTATGACTTATGAGTTTCCTAAATCTCATATTATTGGGCCAGACTGCAGGATGAAGCTGAATTGACACACTTTCTTCTTGGTCTAAATTTCAAATTCCCAGGAAATTTTGTGACCACACCTGGTCCTATCAATAAATATGGCACTTGAGAACCAACTGGTGAGTTCAAAATTTAAGGAAGAGGCTAATGTTGGGAAGGGATGAGCTAGAGAGACAATCTAATAGGTGTTTATTTCACTTAATTGACATATGACAAATTGCTAAAGATATTTTTATTCCTATATTTATATATGGATAGACTGTCCCTTTCTATCATAAAATCAGTGGCTTGTTTTCTATGTAGGGGGAAAGTACTGGACCAGGATTCAGGAGCCCTTAGATCAAGTCCTGTTTTAGTTTACTTGGCTGCTCAAGCAAATACCATGCAATGGGTTGTCTTGAACAATGGAAATTTAATGGCTCATAGTTTTGAAGCCAAAAAAAAGTCCAAACCATCAAGGTGATATTTCTCACAGAAGACTATAGTGTTCTGGAGCTGGATGCTAGTGATCCTTGGTCTTGGGCTCCTCTGTCACATAGCAATGCACATGGCAGTCTCTCCTGGCTTCTTGGTTCTGTTGACTTCCAGCTTCTTCCCGTGGCTTTCTTTCCATGTGTTTGAATTTCATTCTGCTAGTAAAGGACTCTAGTAATAGGATTAAAACCTATCCTGGTTCACTTGTCTCCTTCCCCCTCCCAAATGAAGTAGCCTCACCAAAAAGTCTATACCCACAGGAACAGATTAAGTCTAAGAACATGTTTTTTGGGGGTATGTTGCTCCAAGCCATCACAAGTCCTAACCCAGCCACTTATGTGATCTTGAATGAATGGTTATTTCTGTGGCCAGACTTCATCATCTTTAAAGTAAAATACTTAAACTAAGGACTTTTAAATATCCTTTCCAGCTCCAAAATGGTGCAATTTAAGCAACGATGTTGGAAAGAAGAGATGTTTCATATGGTAGAACTGACAAACTAAAATCTCAATTTCTAAGGTTGGTACTATAAGAATCCTAAATTTCTGTCTTTTTGTTTGTTAGCCATTTAATTTTTTTTAAATGATTTTTTCCCTGAAATTGTTATTCTTTTTTAGAGGCTGGAAAAAATTCAGAAAGTCCAGTTAAACCGCACTACAGTGAAGAGTAAGCCAAGTGAACCCAGCAAACACTCAGGGTTTTCTACCTCAGACAACAGCACAGCCAACATGCCCCAGGATTACAGTGGGAACATGAAATCATTTCCCTCCAGGAGCCCTTCGCAAGGCGACGAAGATTCTGTTCTGATTCTAACCCAGGACAAACTGGAAAACTCAGACCCAGATCTGTTGGCCAACAGCGATCAGGAGTCCGACGTGGAGGATCTGAGCTGGCGGTCTCCGAGCGGTGGTGAGTACCCACGAAGCGAAGACAGCAGCAAGGACTGGGATTCTGATGAAGCCATGTTTCTCACTACCTGAGGTTCCTCCTCAGAGTTCCCACATAAAGGACACGCAATACGTGCTTCCAAAAGGATGGGACCTATAGTGGAGCATGAACGTGGCTGTGCATTGCTATTGCCTGTTGAGGTTTCTCTTCCTTGGCTCTTCTACAGTGGCAAATTGTTCTCTTTTCCATGAAGCTACTGAGAAAATCATCTATGTCGGTTTTTCCCTCCAAGAGATCTTCAGCAATAGTATCGGACTCTTCCTCAGCTTCATGTGCAGCTACTTTCAACCTTGCCTGAAGGGCACTTGGACTACAGCTCTCACTGAGTTCATGCTGACTTTGCATCTTCTTTTCAAAAGCAGATTTTATTTGTGTAAGTAATTCATACTTATCTAAAACAGTTTGCCTTTTGGCTTCCAAGCTGGGTTCCAAAAGGAGATTTTTTCTTGCTAGCTCCTCAATACTTTTTACTAGGTCATCCTTGTCAGTAATAATTTGTTTTAGTTGAGGAAAAGTCAGAAATTGTTCTAGTAATATCTCTTCCTGTTCATTCATATCTGTGAGTTGTAACATACTTAGTTCTGAGAGTTCTGGAAATGCATCAGGGACATCTGGCATCTTGTATCCAAAACCATTTTGGCTTACCGGTGCTGTAGTGTCTGTCGTGGGAACAGGTAAGGGCAGATTTGAAAGGACGCCAAAGGAAGGAGCAGCGGGTTTGGCTGTGGTATAGCTTGTGGTGGAAGAAACAGTGTCAGCAGCAGGTGTAGATGTGGTAGTCCTGCTAGCATCTTGTGGGGGATATGGAGGAAGAAATGGAAAACTCTGAGAAGCATAAGGAGGCATCCCACCTGGGTTACTATACAGGTATGGAAATGCCGTTTAAGTGGGGACCCAAACTGGAGGATTCTTCCAAAACTCATCCAATAGACTCTGAATAATTTTTCTGAGATTTGAGAAAATCTCAGGGCGCCGGGGCCCAGGCCCTAGCGGCGCGGCCTGGGGAGCTCGGGGTCCAGGCGGTGGCGGCCGCATCCTCTGAGCAAGCCCGCAGGGGACTCCCGAGTCGCGGGACGCATGCTACGACTGCGGGAGCTGGAGCGCGGCCCTGCGTGGCGACCCAGGAGTCCCCACCCGACCCCCCCCCCCATTTAAATTTTCAAGGACCATTTGTATATTATAACTTAGTCTATATATTCAACCAGGAAAATTTTTTAAATTAAAAATTTTCTCCTCTTTCCATACTTTTAGCCTCTAAGCATTTATTTCATTCCTTTTATAATTTCATTTAGAAATCCTGAAGTATATACCATTAGTGTCTCAGTAGAAACATTTCCTTTTATCCTCCTCACTTTTTTTTCATTATGTAGTATTTTAGTTTGCCAAAGGGCTGCCAATGCAAAGTACCAGCAAAAGGTTGACTTTTATAAAGGAGATTTATTTGAGGTAAAAGCTTACAGTTCCAAGGTCATGAAAAGCCCAAATCTAGGCACCATAAGAGGTGCTTTCTCATCAGTGTCAGCTACTGTTGATCCTGTTGTCCTGCTGTGTGGCAAATTAAGGTGGCTGCTGATCTCTGCTGAGGTCTCTGCCACCCCCAAGTTGTCTAGTTTTCTGCAGTCCTCTCTCCCACTTGGCTGAATCAAATGTGGCAGAGCTCTCTCTTCCTTTGTGTCTCTGGTTGTATAAGACCCCAGCAAGAGGGCAGAGACTCAACCTGAGTCATGCCTCACTGACAATTGAAAGGTCTTACACCCACAGGAATGAATTAGTTCACAAACATAATTTTTCTCTTTGGGATTCATAAAAGAATTTCAAACTGCTACATGGAGTTAGTTTAATTTGTGCCCTAGGTGCTGCTTATTTTCCATATAGCTCCATGTAAAATGTGGGGCTCAGAAACCAGTACTAAGAAATCAATTTAGAAATCCCACTATGGGAATGGTATCCAATGGTGACTCTCTGTGCAAGGTCTGACTAAATTAGTAAGAGTCACTGTAAAATAGATTTGGTAACTTCGAGATCACCTAATCTACTTTTTAAAGTTTATTACAGAACTTGTGAAGGTTTCATTAAACACTGTGATTACATGTAATAACCACTTTAGCAAAATTCCCTGAGTTTTAAGGATGGGGTTTCATCTGAAATTTTGCTTGGTATTATCAAATTTCAAGTTATGCCATTGATTCTTTTCCTTCAAACTTTTATTTTCAAAAAAATTGCAAAGTTACAGAAAAGTTGCAAAAATGTTATTACATGAAACCAAGGAAAGAATAAGGAACCAGACTGAAAATACTAAAGAGACATGACAACTAAATGCAACTTTTGATTCTGAACTAGGTCTGTTTGCCCTGAAGTACATTCTTGGGACAGCTAATGAAACTTGAGTGAGTCTGAAGGTTAGATGGTAGTTAAGAAAAAAAAAAAAGATTAGTAACAATATTAATTTCCTGATTATGATGGTTGTATTGTGAGAATGTCTTTGTAGGAAATACACACTAAGGTATTTAGGGGTGATGGGATGTTATATGGCCAACCTATTCTCAAATAATTCTCCTTTAATTGTGAAAAATTCCTCAGGCTTTGTCTTTCATGATTGATGATTTTGATGAATACAATGCCATTAATTCTTGTCTTAATTTAGCTTTTAGTTTTAAATTTAAATCCAAGAACCTTATGCTCTTTCATGTTTTTTAAGAGCCAAGATTATTTTGATGACTCATGAAAGCACATAGATAATTTTCTTGGGATGCTTTTACTCTAATAACCTTTGGTTGCAGTTGATTTCTTAGTAAGGAATTATAACATTTTGCTTCAGATGCAGTTTCCTTAGATACTTTTATATGCATCCACTTGTGAAATAATATACTAATGCAATAGGAAGAAAACATGTTATGTTAAAATCTGGTTACAAATTTGTACCAGTTGACCCAGTAATAATAAAAGGTTCACATTAGTGTTGAAAAAAGTCTTAATGGGCATGGGTATTAATGTGGGGCAAGGCCTCTGGTCAGGGCTTAGATGGGAAAGGTTCAGACAAATAAGAATTATATTGTTGTAAGTAATAAAATAGGAGGAATTTTTGGTCTTTTGCTTGTGGGTGGTTACATCAGAAGTCCCAAGACTGAAAAATAGTATTGGAAAAAAACAAGAATAAACTTGAATAAGATGTGAGCAAGAATAGAGACAGTCAAAGAGAAATTCTGTGAATGGGAGTGGTCAGAAAAAACTGGGAGCAAAATCTAACATTAAATTTAACGCTATTGTCTTGCTGTATTACACTGTAATTCCCCTCTCTTTTCCTAAATCATTAGGAAATGATGCAGGCTGCTACTCAATAGCGTTGTGTTAGTGATGCTTTGGGGACTACAGAAAGAAGGAAAGTACAGTATATGGTGAAGTGTTGCAGAGAACAATAGCTCCAGGAGAATACCTAACTAGTGTGATGATAGAAAAAATCAACAAGAGCAGGAATTCAGACCACAAGAATGTAAGCCATGAGGAAGGTGTGGACTCCTGTAATTAGCATGGGGAACCTAGGCATTTTTTGGGAAGATTGTGGATGAAGGGTGGGGATACACACAAATATCCGGGTTACACTAGTAAAATCCGTTTTTTTTTTTTTTTACACCAAAGAGGCCTTTTGTTTTTATTTTATTTTTTTTTTTTATTTTTTTTATTATGGGTAAAAATCAAAATTCTCACAATACATACAAACATTTGTAAAATGATATATAAATATATATGCATATATGTGTATTTGCTTACAAAAATGTTATTTATATATATATATATA
>JAKSZT010053779.1:16271820-16321941 GCA_026826555.1 Tolypeutes matacus
TCCCCCTTTTATTCAAGGTCTTTTTCCAGTTGTGTTGCCAGTTGGCACTTGGGAAAAGTTTTCAATTAGCAATAATCATGCCTCGGATAAACCTCATTGGCTACGATACTGCCACTGCACAAAGCTGCCAGTTGGCACTTGGTATTAATCCCTCGTTGCCAAAATTAATTTGACAAAATTAAATCTTGTCATGAATTTAAGCAATATAAATGAAGATAGTGCTCCATAGGTTCTGTTGTTTGTTAGGTTTCTCCTATTTGTTGATTTGTAAATGCAATTCCAATTTCTTATCAAAATATTTGCAAAGGGGTTAAGAAAATGGGAAGAAATGGAAAATATTTTTAAAGAGCCAAAGGAAAAGCTCTTCATGAAGGTTTCTTTATGGAGGTCCTCCAGTTCTTGACCTCATTTCCCGAAACCCCAGGTCTGTATCTGTCTCTTGTGCTCTCCACAAACATTTACTCTAATAATAATATACAAATACCTTTTGAGAAACCCAATCCCAGGGGTTCCACTTTCGGAACCTACTTTTCTTTTAAAAATCATTCCCCTAAGTCTATATCACTTGTTTTGGAGATCTTGAGATGTCTCTAAAGCTTCAGCCGGAAAAGCACCAGAGTTGCAGTAAGTCCTGCGTAACAGTTTGGGAGGGCAGTGGCTTTGGGGCTCCGGATCTGGAATGGATTTGTATCCTCCATGTTGGTTCTTCTGAGTGATATTTTTGCTAGTTTGAAGAGCAAGTACCCTTGTTTCTTTTACTGTTGAGCAGGTTTTATCATGTATGTATAGCATACATACATCTATATTCTGAGGATAAAAATTAATTCTGAAAGAATATGTGGTCTAAAACTATATAAAACTAAAACTAAACTTGAGGAGAGGAAAAGAGGACTTTTTAATTCCTCCTCTTAGCATGAGGCCACCTCCAGCCCCTGTGAGTCTGCAAGTCATTCTATTTAGGCTGAACCAAGTTCTCCTAGTCAGAGCACTAAACATGGGGCCACAGAGGAGTTGCCCTGATTTCCAGAAAAGAGACTTTGAAGTGCCTACTCTAGTAAGGACTTAATTAAATCCTAGCCAAAAGACCTTTGCTCCTACAGTCTCCATCTTGGCAAAGGAAAAGGAAAAGTCTTATTCTCCATGATAGATTGATTTTTATGAGTTTGTTCCTGTTGTAACTATTAAGCTTGCTCTTTAAATTATTGTCTAAGATAAAACTATTGTGGTTTGGCTTTATTTGGGAAGAAATCAACCCTCCATTGAGTGCCTAGTGAATATCAGGTATTTGGTACACATCAATTTAATCCTTACCACATTACCAGTTTAATCCTTACTGCAATCCTGTGAGGTAAATAATATTAAACCTTGTTTGATGCCATTCAGTCATTAACTAAGAGAGTAAGGATTTGGTCTGAGGCCTGTTTGACTACAAAGTTCATGTTTTTTTAAAATTTCCAATCAAACTATTGCTTTTGAAAGTTTTAAATGCTTATTAGGGCTCCGTAGTTTTCTTCTACTGCTATTATCTGTAAGTAGAATTTTGACCTCCAGAGTATTGCTCAATTTACTTTTTTTTTTTTTTCTTAGGTACCAGGACGAGGGATTGAACCCAGGACCAGGACCTGGACCTCTTAGGTGGGAAGCCTGTGCTCAACCACTGAGCCACATAGCCTCCCCTGAGTTGTTTTTTTTTTCCATTTATTTGTTTGTTGTTTTTTTGTTTTTAGGAGGTACTGGGAACTGAACCTGGGACCTCCCATGTGGGAAGCAGGTGCTCAACTGTTTGAGCCACATCTGCTCCCTCAATTTACTTTTATTTTTGTTAAGTTAATAATTACTATATGGAATTATTCCTTTAGGTCTTAAAATACAGGAAAAAAAGACCATTTTTTTTTCATCTTTAGATAAGTGTAAGATAACAATTTATACTAATATATAATTATTTTAACATTGGGATACCAGGCAATTATAAATTCCTTATTCTTCTTTCAGCTTAAATATTACTTCTACAAGATAGTCTTCCCCAAATCTCTAAAATCACATCAGGGCTCCTTGTGCTAATATGTTCAAAACTCCCTATACTTTTTCTTCATAGTACTTTTTATTTTTATTTAATTTTTTAGTATACTTCTTTATTTTTTCAAAAAAGATACTTAGATTACATAAGTGTTACATAAAAAATACAGGGGATTCCCTTAAGCCCCAGCCCCTAGCCCTCCCACATTTTCCCACATTTACAACATTCTTCATTACTGTGGTACATTTGTTACAATTGATGAACACATTTTGGAAGCATTACCACTAAGCATGGATAATAGTTTACTCTCTCCCGCACATTTTTGTAAGTTATTACAAGACATATAATGGCCTGTATCTGTCATTGCAATGTCATTCATGGCAATTCCTAAGTCCTGAAAATACCCCCATATTTCACCTATTTTTCCCTCTCCCTCTCCTCAGAATCTCCAGTGGCCACTGCCTCCACAACAATGATAAAAGTTTTTTCACTGCTAGAATCACAATAAGTCTATATTAGAATAACAGTAAGTCTACTCTAGTCCATCGTTAATTCCCCAGTCCTGAGCATTCTGTGATGGTGATGCCCACTGTTTTAGTGTCAAAGAAGTGCTGATGCAAAGTACCAGAAATCTGTTGGCTCTTATAAAGAGTATTTATTGGGGTTAGAGGCTTGCAGTTACCAGGCCATAAAGCATACGTTAATTCCTCACCTAAGTCTGTTGCCACATATTGGATCAAGATGGTTGCTGATGTCTGCAAGGGTTCAGCCTTCCTCTTTCTCTCTTGTCACTCTGGTCCCAGCTTCTTCCAATATCAGCTGTAGGCTGGGATAAGTCTTGTCTCTCCCACGACTCTTTTCTCTCCAGGATCAGCTGCTTGGTTCTCTCCATAAGGTCAGCTGTAGATTATCAGGGGAATGGCTCATCTCTCTTCCCAGGGCACTTCTGTGTCTAATGGAACCTTCTCTCTTTTCTCACATATCTGTTTCTCTGTTTGTTTATGTCCTGGGGTTCCAGCGCAAAAACTCCAACTAACTCAAATGCCTTGTCTTTTTCTCTGTGAGTTCCCACTCAACAAGGATGCAGGGACTAAAAATTCTACTGATGAGGCCCAATCAAGCATTTAATAATAATTTAACCAAGTAAGAGTGAAACCTCTGTATCCAATACAATCTAATGTACCCAGAGGAACAGACCAATTAAAAACATAATCCAATATCTATTTTTGGAATTCATAAAATGTATCAAACTGCTACACCCACTTCACCTCTAATTGAGAGGGGGCTTAGATCCCATGGGGCAGATGGATGGGAATATCTTGCTTGCAGTTGCAGACTCACTGTGTTCCTTGAGATGGTCTTTATCCATCTTCATCTCCTTCTTAGTTGACCTGGTGAGTCCAGTGAATTAGAGAGTAGGTGTTGCAAATCTCTTGAGATTCAGGATCAACTGGTACATGAATAGCCCAAATTCATAAGACATCTGCCCTGCCTATAGTGTCTGGATGTCTCCAGAGCCCTCAGGAACACTCCTATTTGCAGCAATATTTACTTTGGCAGTCAAGAAGATTCTGCTGGGACATGTGTATTAGTTAGCCAAAAGGGTGCTGATGCAAAATACCAGAAATATGTTGGCTTTTATAAAGGGTATTTATTTGGGGTAGAAGTTTACAGCTACCAGGCCATTCTTCATAGTACTTTTAACTTTTACTTTCAAATATGGTGTTGCTCAGTTGTCTCTGTTTCACTTAGTGTTTTATCTGGGGGAAATACCCTGTGAATGATTTAAATAGGTTTACAATAATTCTTTAGCATTAGCTTACAGTGTAAGCGCTAACTATATCACTGGTTACAGCAGGGAAACATTCACAGAAAAAACCTGAGCTCCCCGAAGTTGGGTCAGCATAATGGGTTTTCCTCAGGAGAAAATGAAAGTTGGAGGCTTGAAGAGGTCACTGAAAGAGACACTGAGTTACTAAACATTACATATATTTTATGGAATATTAACAAAATGCAAAATGAGTAATTACAGCTAAAACACCTTTGCATCCTGCTAATGTTTTTTAAAATTTTATTTTATTTTTAAAGAAGATTCAGATTACATAAATTTACATTGAAAATATAAGGGGTTCCCATATACGTACCACCTCCCTCCCCCACTTTTCCCCATTAACAACATCCTTCATTAGTGTGCTACATTTGTTAAAACTGATGAACACATATTGAAGTATTGCTACTAACTATGATCTATTGTTTACATTATGGTTTACACTTTTTACCGCACAATTTTATAGGTTTTGACAAAATATATAATGGCCTGTATCCATCACTGCAATGTCATTCAGAACAATTTCATTGTCCCCCAAATGCCCCACGTTACACCTATTCTTCCCTCTCCCTCCCCTCAGAACTTCTGGTGACCACCGCATTCATATCAGTGTTATAAGTTCTTCCATTACTAGAATAATAATGTCTACTTTAGTCCATAGTTGATTCCCCCCTTGTGTTTGTTCATTCCTTATTCTTAAGGATTTTGGGATGGTGATGCCCACTCTGCTTCTGATTAAGAGGGGGCTTAGATCCCATGGGCAGATGGTGCATCCTGCTAATGTTAGAAGCAAAGCAAACTTGCCAAACAAAATAAACTTAAAAAATCAGAAAACATACCCCCAAAGATAATTAATGCCATATTCTCTTAAAGGCTCAAAATGAAAAAAAAAAAGTATTATATTTAGGCCTATTATACACACATTGCTTTATCAGTATTTACAGCTCAGCTCAGTATTTAAAGCCTACCTTCCAATCTAAAACCTTTTCATTCTTGCCCATAGCAGCTGTGTTGAAGGACCTTTACATAGATAGTCAAATGTGTCAAGGAGGAGTGACACCAGAGATGCATGAAGGGAAACTTTATTAACATTCACAGGTCCCAGATCATAGGGGGCGGCAGGCCTGGCAGGACCACCAGGGGAAACAAGTTAGGAGCAGCCCAGTCAAGCAGGCGGGGAGCAAAAGGTTATAGTGGACCTGGGGACTATGCTTTTATAATGGTCTACGGATGGAACTGTAACAAGGGTACTGAGAGAAATAGAACAAAGGTGGTCTCTTTTCAAACTAAATTCCCTGCTCTGGGTCTGCCTCACCCTCCCACATTCCTGTCTGGGTACTATCTAACCCTCCCACATTCTTGCTTGAAACCTAATCGCCACAATTTAAACCCCACATTCCTACACTCCCCACCTGTACCTCATCTCCCCCAAATCCACGTGAGTAAGGGTGTGGCTCCATGATCGGGCTAGTTTTCCAGCTTAAGATTGTAAGTCCTTAGTCCCCGGCCAATGGGGAAAAGGGTGATGCAGGGAGGGAGGGAACTGGGACATTGTGTCAGGGTCAACATACATTCTTTGTTCTCGCACTGAGTGCGCGCGCTCCCCCCCCCCCCACTAGGACAATGCAAAAGTTCCTTATGTTCTGGGTGCAGCAGGCATGGTATTCCAGGGACCTGGTACCTGGGTTCCAGACGTCCTTCCCTGGGACCGTCAGGACTTCTTTTCCCTGCGTCCGTCCATACCGGACTGCCCCCGACATGGACCAGAACTCAGAGCACCGTCAAGCAGGCGCAGAAACGCCCGCACTTGCTTGGACAAGACCCAGAAGACAGACGCACCCCTAGGCGAGGCTGACGCACCCCTAGGCGAGGGTATGGAGGAGGAGTCTGGCCTGCACGCCCTGCCATGCTCTTCGCGGGTTTCGCTTTGCTGTGTGGACAAAGGGGACCTGAGACCTAGGAGGGCGACGACTTTTCTGAACGTTGCACTCGCTCGTCCTGCGCGGCCAGGTGGAGCCTCCTCCCCTCCCTGCTTTGAAAAGCTGCTGGCTGTGGATTTGTCGTGCTGTGGCTTTCTCCGTAGTGGGCTTTTTTGAAGTCAGTATGCTCGGTGTCGTCAGCCGACATCCACACCATCCTTGGTTGATCTTTCTCGAAGAAATGCTGTGATGATAACACCTCTCCGTTTGCCCAATAGTGATCTAAGTTTTGTCTTCAAAATCCGTTGTTAAATTTTCTCTGGCTTCCCCAACAAAAATGTCCCCAGATGTCACACACAAACGAGTTCCTTATGTTATTAATGACAGGATGAGAGATGCTGAGACAGCATGATGGTATGAAAAATTCCCGTTTTATTTTAATTCACTACAGCAACCAACTATGTTCTTTTAAAAATATTTATCACAACTTATTTTTTTAAAAAATATATTTTAAAAGATGCTTAGATTACATATATGCTACACAAAAATTACAGGGATTCCCATGTTCCACACCTCCCACACTTCCTACAACATCCCACATAAATATCTTTCATTAGTGTGGCACATCACCTGCAATGGATATACACATCCTGGGGCTTTGCCACTAAGCATGGACCATAGTTCACACTGTAGACCCCACTCTCTCCCACACAGTTCTGCATATTATATACTGATGTAAAATGGCCTATATCTCTCGTTGCAGTGTCACTCAGGACAATTCCCAAGTCCCGAAAAAGCCCCTGTATTACAACTGCTTTTCCCTTCCCTGCCCCTAAAGTGTACAGTGGCCACTGGCTCCACCTCACTGTTGTAATATCTTCCATTGCTTGAATCAGAATGTGTCTACAACAGAATACCATTAAGTCCACTCTAGTCCATAGCTCTTTGCCCAATCCTGAGGAGATTGGGTTGGTGATGTCCTCTCCACCTCCAAGTGAGAGAGGCCTTATATCCCATGGATACGATGGATGGGATTATCCTGCCTGCAACTGCAGGCTCTCTCCATTCCCTGGGATGGCCCTTGTCCATCATCGTCTCCTCACCAGGTGACTTGGGTGAGTCCATTGAGCTGTAGAGTAGGAGTTGCAGCTCCACCAAGATTCCAGGCACAGCTGTCACATGGGCAGGCCAGAGGCTCCAGTCTCTGGAAGTACACATACAAACTCCAGCATCATATATAGGTTTGAATAGAAGGGACTGATGGTTTGAATAGAAGGGACTGATGGTTTGAATAGAAGGGACTGGTGGACCATGTGCAGGGAGGACTTATTTGAGTCCAACTCTGTCACTCTCAGGAGCACAGATTCCAAAGTAGAGCCCACTGATAAGGCATCAATCTCTGGAGCTATCCCCCCTTATATAGGACCTGGGTGTCTCCAGAGCCCTCAGGAGCCCCTCTGTGTGGGGTGATATCCACTTTGGTGTTCTATGAGATCCTACGGAGGTGTGTGTAAGCATTATCTCTGGGGTGACCCCCTGACTCTCTTTGAAGTCTCTTAGCCACATGAACTCATTTGTCTTTACCTTTTCCCCCTTTTATTCAAGGTGTTTTTCCAGTCGTATTGCCAGTTGGCACTTGGTATTAATCCCTCGTTGCCAGGGAGGCTCATCCCCAGGAGTCATGTCCCACGCTGGGGGGAAGATATGCATTCATATGCTGAGTTTGGCTTAGAGAGAGGCCACAATTGAGCAACAAGGAGGCTCTCAGGTTATCACAACTTTTAAGTATGTATTTGTTTACATGTTTAATGTCTGACTTCCTTAGGAGTCTGTAAGATCCTTGAATGTAAAGGACCATATCTGTTCTGTTCACTCTCATTTTCATGGTGCTTACCAACAATGCCTGGCAAACAGTAATTATACAAAGATTATTTGTTTATTGACTATTAATGACCAGGGTCAGCAGCAGTTGTACACAGAGCCATTTTTTAAATAATGAGAGGTCAAATTTGGCCTATGTAGCGTGAGTGTTGATATTGTTAAAAATATCTTTTTTTAATTAATTCTTTCTTGTAAAAAATCTCTAATCTTAGATTTTGTATATTGTTACTATGTATTTTGGAGGTCCATGGCTGATTCTAGGTTTGATTGGAGTTTATGACACTGCCAGAAAGCTCCCACATTATTGAGTCCCTGCCTTAAGAGAAGCAGTTGGAACAATGTCTACTGGACTGCTGAAGACAATTGCTATGGAAAGCAGATCATACTTAGGGATAGGTGATTCAGTAACAGGGAAGAGGAATTTGAACCCAGTTTGGAAAACACTAAGAGGTACCTCAAGAGTTGTTGATATTAGTTAAGAAAAGCATGTTGTTAGAAAGTTTTAAAGACTTAATTTTTAAGTTATGTTTTAAAAATTACACAAATAGCACACATTTATTTTAGATGTATCTTAGAGTGGTTTCAATCCATTTTTCACCAGGTAAGTGACCACTATGACTATCTTTTGATAAATGCCAGCAGGTCTTTATATTCTTCAATTCTTCCCTTCCTGCTATCTGATATCTGTTCTATACCTAGCACTCTAGCTATCAGAATACCGTGAAAAAAATCTGGGATACTAGAAAGGGCATACTTTTAAGTACAAAAACAAAGGTCCCTAATTTTTTAGGTCATCAGAGTGCTCTTGACAAACAATAACTGAACACTTGAAGATGTCAAGTAGCTTTTTTGAAGATTTTCCACCATTGAACTATGTGGAGTCTTGTTCTGCCACTTGTCATGGGCAATATGACTTACCCTCCTCAGGTTGAGCCCTTTCCTCTTTGGCCTACTGCCTGGACAAAGATGCTATTGCTTCCTGATCCTGGAGTCAGGCCAATGGAAACCGCATATTGAGTTATTATCCCTTTCAGGATCCTCCCTGAGCTCTCCAGGTCATGCCAGTTCCTGTACGTTCTATTCAATTTGCAGCAAGACTGGTTTAGGACAATGCTTCTCAAGCAATCTGTGATGGATGATGAGTTTTGTTTTGTTTGTGATTGCCAACCCATCATGAACTGATACTTTTTGTAAAATATATTAAAAATCAATTGTTAGAAAAAAGTGAAATAATAGAGACAGACATACAAAATACATGTCCCAGATTTTTATTATTACATTCAACAGACATAAAATTACTCTGTGAATGTGCTTCAAAATTTTCCAAATGCTTACTCATAGTTTTGGTACTTACTTCATTCTGGACTGGTAACAAGGTGTTCTTAAACTGTCACTGGCCCACTGTGCACACTTTGAATAGCTGGGTAAGGCTTTTGCTCTAGGACCCTTGCCATGTGTTTTTGGAAAGTGTTTTGTACTTGGAAAGATTGCCTGTGTTCTTACTGTGTGTAAGTAGTGTAAGTGCGTATGTGTGTGTGTGTGTGGGATAAAGGTGCTTATATTCTCTTCCCCCTACCTTACCTTCTCTTTCTAAAGTGAGCGCTTCTATTTAAGTTGAATCTCTAGCAATGTTGTCAGTCCAGCACTACTTCTGCAGGGTACTTCGGAAGTTCCAAGTGTCTCTCAAATGCTGAATTGCCAGTTGCTTATGTCTGGACATCATTAGAATAGAAGCCCCTATTTTTTAATGCAAAGGAGTGTGACTAGAATGTCCCTGGCAATATAATTTGTACAAGGATTACAAGTGCCTAACACATGGTAGACACTATTGTTGGTGTCTGTCCTGCTCAATATACTCTTTCAGTATGCTAATTATTAAACTATTGTCTCAGCTTCAAACTCCCTTCTTTGCTCTTCTTTGTAATGCTGGGGCTCTAAACTACAATTCTGCTTTGGCAGCTGGTTCCATGTTAGTCTCTGCCAAAAGGGAGCACTATGGGGAGAGTGGAAGCCTGGAGAAGGAAGGATTTTCTCTCTCCTGTTTCTGACCTATGAGCTTCTGTTTTCTCCCTGTGCATGTGTAGTTCCTGTGATTATCATCCAGCATCATTTCTTTACTCCAGTAGCAGCAGTTTCTTCCCACAGCAATAGCTGAATCCAGTTTGACATTTTTCCAATTCTTGCAGAAGCAGCCCCTATTATGCCTTTCAGAGACATCAGCCAGCCAGAACCTCCTCAGAGGTCTGAGTTTCAGCCCTGCTGGCACCCTCTCCCAAACTTCTAAGTTTTAATAAATCCAACCTTTTCTCTTTGCTCTCTTAGTCCTAAATTGTAGCACTTGCTGCAATTGCTACCTTTATGGCAATTCAGTGTTCCCTTCTTGCCTTTTCAGCTGCTTAGTTAACAACTTTATTGTTTCTTAATAAATTCTTTATATTACATTCCCTCTGTTCAAATAACTGATATGGTTTCTGTCTCCATAGTGAATCCTAACTGATATACCTGGCAAAGTACATAGGCAAAAGACCTTTGGCTGGTTAAGTTTGTGTGTTTTTTTTACCAAATCTAATAATGCTTATTTGAACTTAAGCCTGAGCTAAAGTTTATGTCATGAGAGGCAATAAGATAGAGCTGAAACTGATTTGGGCATTCCTAAACCTGGACAAGTCAGGACATTTGTTGAGTTGATAGCTATATTCACAGATTACACTTCCCCCTGATTTTATTCCTTTCCCTTTAATCTTATTTATAGCTGCCATTTCACATAATCCAGTTCAGTTAAATTCAACACTCCCTATTATATCTAACTAGGACAGTTAGTATGAATACTAAACTGACTTCATCCCTGTCCTCAATTACTTGGATAAGGGGTGGGATCATGTGGTAGCCAGATTCCAAGATGGCCCCCACTAATCCTTGCCACCCAGTATTCATGCCCTTGGGTAGTCCTCTCTCACAATGAATAGGGCTGGCCCGTGTAATTAATAGGATATTGTGGAAACGATGGAGTGTGACTTCCAAGGTTAGTTCATAAAAGACATTGTGGCTTCTGTCTCACTATCTCTTGAATCACTGGCTCTGGGACAAGCCAGCTTCCATATCATGGGGATACACAAGCAGCCCTATGAACAGGTCTAGGTGGTAGAACTGAAGACTCTCACCAAAACTGGTGATACTTTGCCAACCATATGAGTAAGCTACCTTGGCTGGAGCCACTTCCAGCCCCAGTTTAAGCTGTCAGGTGGCCACAGCCCCTGTTGACAAGTTCATAATAACATCATGGTCCCGGAGATGGAACCACCCAGCTAAGTTCATACTGAATTCCTGGTTGTTTGGGACCCCCAAGTTTTGGGGTAATTTGTTATGTACCAAAAGATAATAAATACAGACCATTACATAAATCAATATATACATTTCATCTGTGTGATAGGTGTTATGCTAGAGGTAGAATACAAGGTATGACAGACACAGGATGAAGTAGTAATTTTACCAAAGGTATGCATATATGTGTGTATATTAATATAATGTAAATATTATGAGATTTTAAAAAATAAGAATTGGTTCACACGACAGTGGGGATGGTCAAGTCCAAATTCCATAGGGCAGGCCACAAACCAACAACTCTGATGAATTCCCTAGGAGAAGCTGGATGGCTGAAGTAGAGATGGAAATTTTTCCTTCTGACTGCTGAAATCATCACTTCTCCTTTTAAGGCCTTCAACTGATTGAAAGTGACATCTTTCATTGTTGAAGGCAATCTCCTCAGTTGATTGTAGATGTAATCAACCATAGATGCAATCAGCTTGCTGATGATTTAAGTCCACAAATTATCTTTCCAGTAACAATCAGACCAGTGCTTGCTTGACCTGGCTAAGTTGACACATGAACTTAACTATCACACCTGATATAAATTATCACTTGCTGGTTGCAAAATCATCAGAGAAATGGAAGTATTTATTTCTTTGTCCATGGCAGCAACCAAGTACATTTTCCCATGGAAAAGTCTACAAGTGAAGGAAATTCATTTTTCCTAGCTGAATTTACAAGTTTAAACATGGCACTAGATTCCTGAATTTAAATGATTTGCCAGCCTTATGGGTATGTTTCGCTTTATTTTTCAAAGTAGAGGAAAAAATCAATCATACATGGGGTGAAATAAAAAGCTGTCAAAGAGAATATTTTAAAGACCTTTAACTCATATATTTTCCCCCCATAAATTCTTCAATAAATTGTCATGCCTCATCTTTGACAGAACTCTAATAAGAGACCATACTGCCGTTTTGGTTACCCTAGTATCAATATCAGCTCAGACTATTTACCAAACAATTCTTGAAAGATCTGGGTATTCTCTCTTTCCACATGTACAGTTATAGTGGTTTTTCTGCATGGGGAAGGATTAGAGGAATTGATAATACATATATGTATTAGTCAGCCAAAGGGGTGCTGTGGCAAAGTGGCAGAATTCTGTTGGCTTTTATAAAGGGTATTTATTTGGGGTAGAAGCTTAGAGTTACAAGGCTCTAAGGAGAACAACTCAAGGCTGCTTTCTCACCAAAGTCTGTTGCCACATGTTGAAGCAAGATGGTGGGCGATCTCTGCCTGGTCTCTCGGGCCTTCTTACTCTTAAGACTCTGTGGGCCCAGCTTCTTTTGATTTCAGCTGTAGGCTGGCATGGGGCTTATCTTGCAGTGCTTCCTGTATCAGTCTGGCATAGGGCTTGTTTCTTTCCAGGCCTTATCAGCTGCTCAGCTGTTCTGTTCCCTTCAGCTGCAAACTATCAGGTGAATGGCTCATCTCTCCCTGGGTACCTAGGATAAAACATGACAGCTATCTCCTCTTCCATGTCTTCTTGTGACACATGTCACATGTCACATGGAGTGTCCGTTTATATCAGCCCACCAAAGAGGCAGGGACTCAACCGCCTCTGATGTGGTGGAATCAAAGCCCTAACCTTTTATCAAGTAAACTTAAAATCTTTGAATTTATTACAGTCAAAGAGTATAACACCCAGAGGAACAGATCAATTTACAAACATAATGTTTCTCTTTTTTGGGAATTCATAAATAATATCAAACTGCCACAATATACTTTCTGTTCATAGGGTCCTGGAGACCTACATTTGATGTGTTCTGGATCTGAGAACTGGCTCAGATTTGGAAACTGTGTGGAACAATTGTGATTTTCTAATGTGGCAGCTATCAACCATCAACCTTTGGCCCAACCATTATTGATCTTTCTTGGATGCATAGATCAGGCAGTATCCTAATACATCTCAGCTCTAGGAACACCACAACCTATTAACCATTGCCATAGATCCCTTCAGGTCAGAGCTCAGGGTCAGTTGTCATTCAGCCTTTGTTGTGTCCTAGGAAAATTTTATCCATTTTGCTTCTGATGTTTAAGTGCTGCCTCTTGGCCTCTGCTATTTCAGAATCCTATCATACCTACTGACAATAGGGAGCTTTCCTACAGTTATGGCTGGCTTTCAAAGCTCAGACACTACTGAGCTTCTTAGTGATGCCAGGAACATCCCACCCTCTACCCCCACTAGTGCATTTCTTATTGCTTTAGTGAAAGGAGTGTCCTCTCTGGATTCTCCTGAGGAACATATCATCTGGTGGGTTTTTCAAGTCTTTTATGATAGATCCATTCTAACATGCTGTAACCATTGGCCAATTTGATATAATTATGAATTCCAAAAATATAATTGGATCATGCTTGTAAACTGATCTGTTAATCTGGGCATGATTAGGTTATGATTAGGGCATTGAGCCCCACCCCTTGGTGGGTGGGGAATCAAATATAAAAGGCATGGCAAGAACAGTTTTGAGCAGCAGTTTTTGAGAGCAGTTTTGATGTTGGAGAAAAGGCCCCAGGAGAAGAGAAGTGAGCCGTTTGCCTGACAGTCTACAGCCGACCTCGTGGAGGAACCAGAAGCGCTAAGCCTGGAGAGAAACGCAGCCCCAGGAATAGAGGAACACAAGAAGCCTGAACCCTGGCAAACATCGGCAGCTGTCTTGCTCCAACACGTGACAATAAACTGTGGTGAGAGAAGAAACTTAATGCTTTATGGCCTGGTATCTGTGGACTTCTACTCCAAATAAATACCCTTTATAAAGACCAACCCATTTTTGGTATTTCACATTAGCACCCCTTTGGCTGACTAATACACATGCCTACTTCTCTGAGCCTCTTGACTCCTACTCAACACTCTTCCAAAGCAGTTCTGGGGATTGAACCCAGGAACTTGTATGTGCAAAGTGGGCGCTCAACTATTGAGCTACACCTGCTCTCTTTGCCCCCCAAGTTTTAAGGAGCCATTCCAGCAGCACAGAAATGATTCCAAGTGTCCTTATCAGGACATTAAATCCCAAGTTATAGAAGATTACTCCCATTTCAACAACCTTTCCCGTATATTTTGTTCCCCTGGTCCAGCACTCTCAAGATTGATTTTGAACATGTTTTCCCAGTTCCTGCTGGTACATGTGGGCCAGGTTCTGTAGTTTTTTTTGGAAAATTATTTCCCTAGTCAATCTTAGCCTTGACCTTAGTTATTGGCTGAGAAGTCATGAGGGAGCCATTTTGGAGGGTAAGTATCATCTTGTAACCTTTGGTAAGATGCCTCTGGTTTCTAGGCAAGGAGAGGCTGCTATACTGTAGCAAGGGGGGTGGGCCACTGCTTTAGGCCTAAACAGTTCAGGATAGAATCAAGGGTTCAAAGTTCTCAAGTGCATCAACCCAGATATTACCAATTTAGCCTCAAGATCCCACTCCTTCCCTATCAACTTTAGTGTAGGAGATTTGCAGGGGTTGTAGATTAGGCCTTTTCTGCAGTTTGGCTAATCTCATGATAAGTCCTAGGCCTGATTTTCAGCTCTATCTACTCTCTGGTTGTAAGAGATAAGAGAATTTTAAAATGCTGTAATAGAAGTCTTGTGGCTTTCATGTGTGCTCTTAGTTGGTGACTGGCTGACTCAAGCCTGTCATCTTTTCCTTTCAATAACCAACTGAATCCACAGTCCTTATAATTATGATTGCTCTCATATCTCTCAAGTGCTTAAGATACTGCACAAGGCAGGGTACATCCTGAAATGTGTATTCCATTCCAGTCCACTATAGGTGAGAATCTTAATAATCATGATGCAACAGCATGCCAAGGGGTATTATGACTCTATTTACCACCAGTGCATTAGTTATGTATGGCTTAGCAGCTTAAAACAAAATAGCTCCAATAAACACCAATTGCTTAAACAATTTTTAAGGCTGTTTATGTTGTAGCACATTTCACAAGTCTCTCTAATCCAATCACAAATTCAGAGGCTTTTTCTCCTTTCTGTTGATATGTGATCAATTTCACAAGTACTGGTAGCTTAAAGAATTGGACTTTATTGGAGCAAAGATTGTGGATGCTATTTACAGCAAAACATTTCTGGGAAAGCTCAGACTTCCAAACACCTGAAGACCCCTACAAGTTCTTACTGTTAGTAAACTCAATTGTGGGGAGAGGGAGAGGATGCTTTAACTGTGAAGAGCAGAGCAGAGCAGGGAATGGAAATTCCAGTTCAGATTTGGGATCATGAGATGAGTCATTCCAAATCCAGAGTTAATAGATTTGAGAGTGCCTATCATCTCTGTTTGCAGGGAACAGACATCCTGAAGGGAAAGACAGACAGGATGCCCACTTTATGAAGCTTCTTGTCAGTTTGTCTTGTCAGAGACATCATGTGATAGCTATGATGAGAGAGCGAGAATCTGGGGATGCAGCCCTCCTTCCTGGCTAATCTTAAATAATGTAGTTATTGGGTTTAGGTAAAAATAGCACTCCATTTCATAGTCTCCCAAGATCTTCTGACATAGAGGTGCCCCTGCCTGATCAAGTGGTCCTAGACTTAGGGGAGCCCAAGCTAGAGTGGAAGAAATTTTTAGGAACTATCTGTTGTATGGGGGAGAGAGGGTTGGTAAGAGACTTCATATCTAGGCAATAGGGGAGGAAGCCAAGTTCCAAGAAGGATTTAACTTTAACCCCTTTAGCTATTAGTTCTTAGAATCAAGAGGGACTTGGTAAGAGAGTCAAAGGAGACCTGGATAGAAGGAATTGATGCCACAAATTACTAAATGTTGTCTTCCCCTCATCCACTCCTTGGAGGAAAGAATGTATGGGGCACCTTAGTAAGATGCTACACAGTTTTTTTTTTTTTTTTTTTCCTGCCCTTCTGTGGAGAATGGAATAAAAAACAGTTTAGTTATTTAATAGCACAACTACCTCCTGGGAGACATGAATTCTGATAAGTAACAAGACTTCCCGCCTCCTTTTTTTCCTGCTGAGCTCTTCGATGGCTTAGTTATGAAACCAAGTAATATGAAATGCTGAGAACGAATTATCTAACCCAATTGAAGAAGAATTAGAAGTTCCTTTGGAAATACAAGAGAGATGAGATGAGAGCCAAGAAGATATTTGAAGGGATTGCATGAAGCTGGGTTATATAAGATGAAATCAAGTAGAAGTTTACCTGGGGTGAGCAATATTAAAAATGAGATAATTGGGATTTATTTGCGTTGCTGTAATGAAGATCCCCGCCCCTTCCATTGACTTGCTTCAACCCTGAATCTTTGCCAGAGCTTCATGGCTAGGCCTCCTACATGGTGTGGGAGAGAAACTGTGTGCAAGAAAACGTGGCCCAAAGGCAGAGGCAACTATGAAAATGAGAGCTTCTTGGGGTGACATTGGAGGTCCAAAGAGCCTGGAATTGGGTGGTTTGAGGCAATGTAACTCTAAAAGCAAGGATGGTCCTGGGTGACATTGAGTCATGTAAGAATAATTTTGATGAAGTGGTGAGGTCAGAAGTCAGATATCAGTTCACTGCCATGTGAATCAAGGCAAGAAAATAGAGATACTGTTTGTGAATAATTTTTCTAAATCATGGAAATTAGACAGAATGTACTTTGTTTGGTGAATTGTACAGCAGGTCTTGTGTAAATTACTTAAAGCTGCAGGACACAACAGATACTAGAAAAAGAAAAAAAGAAAAAAAGTTGAAACATTTCCAAAGCAACATTAGTGTTTTGCTATATCAAATTCTCACTCTGTAGACCATTAAAGTAGGTTCCCTTCCCTTTAGGGTAGGTGAAGAATGGGTAGATTAAGCCAATTGTGAGAACATTTTTCAAAATGCCATGAAGCTTTAAGGATAAGGAGTAGATAAGCAGGCTTATAATCAAGAGGGGAATGCCAATGCCCAATTTATGGCTGGTTTTTGTTCTTTGGGCCAAAGATTAGAATTTGGAATTTTAGGGATATTTTTCTCCTTGAAATAAATGCCAACAACTATGGCTAAATTTAGGCTAAAATTTTTTAAAAATGGAAAATGCTCTTGAAGAATTTTTTAAAAAGAAGCTCTAGATTACGTAAATGTTACATAAAAAATATAGAGGATTCCCATATGCCCCCTGCCGCCACTTTCCCACATTAACAACATACTTAGGCTAAAATTTTATGAGCTGACTTCATTAGTTAATGTGCCATTAAAAAAAGCCAAATTGGAAATAAAATGCTAATGGTAAGGGTAGATGAACACTTAAGTATTTTCCAGAGTACATAATATATTTGCTGAAAATAAAACAAAGTAAAGAGAGGAAAGAGATCCTTTAAATATTTCTAAAACCTTCTTCAACTGTATTTGGCTTCCCCAGCAGTGACATACCCTTTCTCTTGGTCCCAAATGGACAGACATAAAAATTATATGAGAAACTTGGTATTTTTTGGTTTGCATTAATTTGAATACTTAATTGGCTTTATCAAGATTCAGGGTATGGGTAATTAGTAGATATAGATTAAACTTTGCTATATAAATCAGTTTAGGGACATGCTCTATGCTTTTCCAACAAGGAAATATACAGATTAATGACAGATTTTATACATGAGACTAGACTATAAAAGAAAAGTCATGCTAAGTAACCGCTAGAGGTATTGGCTTTGAAATCTAAGGATGTCCTGTTAACTTGTCTCAGTCATTAGGAGAATGCCTGTCTCAACTACATACCTTGAGGAGAGAACTGGTCTCCTGAAGGAGATCTCTGGTAATTCAAAGCAGGTAGAACTTGGGCCTTGTCATGAGATATTCTTGGTTCTTACTCTTGGGAGCAGTAAACCTGTATCTATGTATAATAAAGGCCACAGCCTTGGGAATCATGAAAGAAAGCAATTCAAGGATTAGAAATAGCACACACATTTCCTGTGTGTATTTGTGTGTGATTTGATGTGCAGGCTTATGAAAGAGCAAAATATCTTAAGGGAAAAAAACTTTTACTATTGCAGTGATCCCAGTGAGAGCTTTTGGAAAAGAATGTGTACAAATCAATATGAGAATAAAATGTACCATTGCACTGGGAAAGATGGAGTCAGCTAATTAACATAAGCTTAACATTGAATTCTCTCCAATCTTATGATTTTCAAGAAATATTGTCCTTACATTTAACACTGTACTGACATTCCCAGTGAGTTAGTGTATTAGGGCTAGTGTATTTTTCTATTTGTTTTTATCTTTTGATTTATGATATGCTAAGCATTTTCATAGTTGCATAAGAATACTTTCACTTGTTTTTTGTTTCTTTTTTTCAATTAAATAACATAAGAAGGAATGACCCTCAAAGAGACCACAAACTAGGCTAGGCAGTGTTTCTCAACCAGGGCACTAGTGACATTTTTGGTGGGGAAAATTCTTCATTGTGCATGTTTTAGGAGGTTTATAGGCCTGTTCAAGTGCTACCTTTGATTGAAAACCATTGAACCAAAGATTATGTATCTGTGGAAAGAATTAACTTACATTTATGATCATCATATCAATGCTTAATTAGCTAGTGAATTAGATTCATTATGAGGGTTATTTAAAATATTGGTGATATTATTTAACAAGATATAGCTTAGTAACTGTTGTATCAACAGTTGTCATCTACAAATACAACAGAGGGAAATACCCATGTAATGGGTGTGTCCAATGATAGCAAATAGAGGAAATGAAATCACAGTTCAAACCAGATTATTATTATTATTATTATTTTTGCTGGCCATGTTATTTATCGTTTTCATAAATGGTTTGGGTAAGACTTCTATTATCTTTAACAAAACACTGCCATAGCTAATTTGGGACTATATAGAGCTCACTAGCTCAAGTAATTCAGATGGCTCCTAATTCTAACTCCTTTGCCCAAGAATTCAGTTTGCCCAGAAATCTCTGGATAAATTCAATTCTTCTTAAAATAAATTCTGGATTACTTGCTTATTGGTCCAGAAGCTTACCTAAATGGATTTATTTAATTTAGTTTATTTTTTCACTTTCTCAATAATCTTCTAACTGCTTAAAAATACATGTTTCAAGGTAAATATAAAAAGGAAAAACAAAGGATTTTATGAAAGGATTTTTCCTCTGAAAAAATAATGCTCATTTGTTTTCTATCAGTAACATTTCTTTTCAATCACAAATTCATCATGTTTAATATCTTTGAGTTGGTATGATGCCCATTCAATTGTGTGGGGTAAGACTTTTCATTGGTTGGACAATGACTACTAAAGGTTTAGTATATCCTCCAAAGAGAACCAATTGCAGGTGTATAACTCAACTGAGGTGTAGTTACTGATCACAATAATGCCTTTTCTTTTCAATTAAACTTTTGACACTGGTTTCTTCACCAATCAATTTCTAAAAATCTCTTCCCCCACTTTGCATGAGAAAAAACCTTTCCAAGAAACAACCGGATACATCCAATACTCATGCCTTTACCATTGGTAATCATATATTGAAACAAAAACTGTAATGTAATTGTAATCTAAATCTCTTGTTTTATGTCTCTTCTCAAGCCATTTATGGCACATTCCTTATTCCCCACATCCAACCCTCCAGGCATTTCCATCCTTCCCAGCATCATTCATACCTCCAAAAAACAGATCCTTTCAAGGAATTCCCAGAGAAGAACAACCAACCACTGCTGGTGAATTGGACACCCATAGTCATCACCCCAACAACCGTATGGACACCATGACTCTCATGGCAGGAGGCTGGGGAAGTTGCCTGTTAAAATGCAATGCCAGGAGGATTGTGGGAAGATGGATTAGACAGGCAAGGCTCAGTTCTCTCAGAAAAACAATGGAGAAAGAGCCAAAAGCTGCCTGAGGGACCTGATTTGTGGGTCAGCAGACCAAGACAGTGCTTTACAATTTCCAGGAGGGTGAGAGACAGACAGATGAAGAACCTGAAACAAGCCACCAGGAAGGGCTCCACTGTCCCATCCCCAAGATATTGAATGGGGGTAAAACCCTTGGCTCATTGCAGCTGGCTGAGAGGGGAGCAGATGTCATCCTCTATGTCACCTGTTACAAAGGAAAGGCAAGGGGGAGTCAGGGTGCTTTTCTTCAATGAATTTGGCAGGTGGAGCACACTTTGAATATCTGCTCTGTGTAGACCAAAAAAAAAAAAAAAAAAAAGGGAAAACAGAGAGAGTGATCCTCTATGGAAATGTGCTCCAACAAACACCAGCTGCTGGGTGATCTGGAAAATTGCATTGACAAAATCTGCAATTGGGTCTCTAATTGGTTTTCTAAATTCTGGGAGGAAATATATGCCCCATTAGTGAGTCCCTGGCACAATTTTGATAACTCATGCTGGGCAATTTCAAAGACATAGGATAAGTTGAACCAAATATCAAAGAAGAGCTGTGAAAAAAAAAAAAAAAAAAAACAGTAGGCAAGAGAGAGAAATTGGTGATCAGAGTAAATTCACCAACATATTAAGATGCCTAGACATCAGCAAAAAATTATAAGCCATACTAGGGAACTGGAAGAGATGGTCCAACCAAAGGAACAAACAAAATACCCTGAAGAGATACAGGATTTAAGACAATTAATCTATGATAATCACACAACTCTCCTAACTCAATTTAAAGAATTGAAATAAAATATGACTAAAGAGGTAAAGGATATTAAGAAGACACTGGGTGAGCATAAAGAACAATTTGAGTCTGCAAAGAAAAGTAACAGACCTTATGGGAATGAAAGACATGATGGATGAGATTAAAAATACATTAGAGGCATGTAAGAGCAGATTTGAATTGCTCAAAGACAGAATTAGTGATTTTGAAGACAGAACATATGAACTGGGAAAGACAGGAGAACAGAAAGAGAAGAAAATGGAAAAAAGAGAGACTGGAACAGAGTCTCAGGGAATTGCATGACAACGTGAAACACAAAAACTTATGCATTATCGGTGTCCCATAAGGAGAAGAAAATGGATAAAGGACAGAAAGAATACTTGAGAAAATAATGACTGAAAACTTCCTAACCCTTAGGAAAAACAAATATCAATATCCAAAGGACAATGAGCCCAAACAGAATAAATCTGAGTAGATCTACTCTGAGATACCTACTATTCAGGATGACAACTATTAGAGATAAAGAGAAGATTCTGAAAGCAGCAAGAGAAAAGCAAAGCAAGAGAAACTTGATAAGATTAAGTACCAACCTCTCATCAGAAACCATGGAAGAGAGAAGAAAGTGACATGATGTATTAAACACATATTGAAAAAGAAAAACTGCCAGCCAAGAATCCTGTATCCAGCAAAGCTGTCCTTCAAAAATGAAGGGAAGTTCAAAGTCTTCAAAGACAAACAAAAACTGTTAGAATATGTTACCAAAAGACCAGACTTACAAGAGATACTAAAGGGAGTGCTGCAGCCTGAAAGGAAAAAAAACAATGGTGAGAGACTTGGGGAAGAGTTTAGAAATGAAGATTATTAGAAAGGGAAAAATAAAGGGTAAAAAGATAGACAATAGTATGACAACAGAAAGCCAAAGGTCAAAATGGATGAAGTAAGTAATGCCTTTACAGTAATAGCATTGAATGTTAATGGCTTGAACTCCCCGATCAAACGATATAGACTGATAGAATGGATAAAAAAATGAGACATCTACATGTTTTGTACAAGAACACACCTCAGACATAAGGACACAATCAGATTAAAAGTAAAAGATTGGAAAAAGATATACCATGCAAATAGTAACCAAATAAGAGCTGGAGTAGTGATACTAATATCAGACGAAATAGATTTTAAATGTGAAACTATTATAAGGGATGAAGAAGGTCATTATATATTATATATATAAAAGAAGGTCATTATATATATAAAAGGAGCAATTCAGCAACAAGAAATAACTATAATAAATATTTATGCACCTAACCTGAATGCCCCAAGATATATGAGGCACACACTGGCAAAGCTGAAGGGACAAACAGATGTCTCTACAATAATAGTTGGAGACTTCAATACATCACTTTCAATATTGGATAGAACATGTGGACAGAGGATAAATAAAGAAACAGAGAGCTTGAATAATATGATAAATGAACTAGACCAAACAGACATTTATTGAGCATTGCACCCTAAAACAGCAGGATATACAATCTTTTCAAGTGCCCATGGATCCTTCTCCAAGATAGACCATATGTTGGGTCACAAGACAAGTCTCAATAAATTTAAAAAGATTGAAATTATACAAAACACTTTCTCTGATCATAACAGAATGAAATCAATAATGGACATAAAAGGAAAAAATCATAAATATATGGAGATTAAACAACACACTATTAAATAATCAGTGGGTCAAAGAAGAAATTGCAAGAGAATTCAGCATATCTTGAGACAGATGAAAATGAGAGCACAAAATATCAAAATCTATGGGACACTGCAAGGCAGTGCTGAGAGGGAAATTTATAGCCCACAATGCTTACATTAAAAAACAAGAAAGAGTTAAAATTGAATATCTAACTGCACACCCTGAGGAACTAGAAAAAGAACAGAAAACTAATCCCAAACCAAGCTGAAGGAAATAAATAGTTAGGATTAGAGCATAAATAAATGAAATTGAGAACAACAACAACAAAAAACCAATAGAGAATCAACAAGGCCAAATTTGGTTCTTTGAGAAGGTCAACAAAATTGACACACTCTTAGCTAGATTGACAAAGAAAAAAAGAGAGAAGATGCAAATAAATAAAATCAGAAATGAGAGGGGAGACATTACCACTGACCCCACAGAAATAAGTAAGATCATAAGAGGATACTATGAACAACTGTATGCCAAAAAATTCATCAATGTAGAGGAAATGGACAAATTTCAAGACATACACAAACCACCTCCACCCACCCTAGAAGAAATAGAAGAATTCAACAAACCAATCACAAGTGAAGAGACTGAAACAGTCATCAAAAACCTCCCAAAGCGCAGTACCAAATGGCTTCACTGGTGAATTCTACCAATCATTCAAATATAACTTAATACTAATCTTGCTCAAGCTCTTTCAAAAAAATTGAACAGGAAAAGATGCTACCAAACTCATTCTGTGAAGCCAACATCACCGTAATACCAAAACCAGGTAAAGATACTGCAAAAAAGAAAATTACAGACCAATATCTCTAATGAATATAGATGCAAAAACCCTCAACAAAATACTTGGAAACAGAATCTAAAAGCACATTAAAAAGAATTATACACCATGATCAAGTGGGTTTTATCCCAGGTATTCAAGGGTGGTTCAACACAAGAAAATAAATTAGTGTAATAAACCACATTTATACATTGAAGAAGAAAAATCATATAATCCTCTTTACTGATGCAGAAAAGGCATTTGACAAAATACAGCACCTTTTCTTCATAAAAACACCCCAAAAGATGGGACTAGAAGGAAACTTTCTCAATATGGTAAAGCACATATATGAAAAACCTACAGCTAGCATTGTACTCAATAATGAAAGAGTGAAAGCTTTCCCATTGAGGTCGGGAACAAGACAAGGATGCCCACTGTTGCCATTATTATTCAATATTGTGCTAGAAGTTCTAGCTAGAGCAATTAGGGTAGACAAAGAAATGAAAGGTACCCATATAGGAAGGAAGAAGTAAAACTTTTACTATTCGCTGATCACAGGATCTAGAAAATCCTGAAAAATCTACAATGCTACTAAAATTAATAGATGAGTTGAGCAAAGTGGCAGGATACAAGATTAATACACTAAAAATCAATAGTATTTCTATACACTACTGATGTGCAATCTGAGGAGGAAATAAAAAAAAATCCATTTATAATAGCAACTAAAAGAACAAAATATTTAGGAATAAACTTAACCAGAGACATAAAGGACTTGTATTCAAAAAACTACAAAACATTTCTAAAAGAAACTGAAGAAGACTTAAATAAAAGGAAATATATTCCGTGGTCATGCATTGGAAGACTAAATATTGTTAACATGTCCATTCTACTCAAACTGATTTACAGATTCAATGCAATCCCAATAAAAATCCCAACAGCCTTTTTTGCAGAAATCAAAAAGCCAATAATCAAGTTTATTTGGAAGGGTAATAGCCAAAAATGTCTTTAAAAAAAAGAACGAAATTGGAGGACTCTCACTTTAAACTATATTATTTAGTTACAGTGGTAAAGACAGCATTGTACTGGCATAAGGACAGACAGATTGACCAATGGAACTGAATTGAGAACTCAGAACTCAGAAATCAACCTTCACATCTACAGTCCAATGATTTTTGACAAAGCTGTTAGGCCTATCCACCTGGGTTGAATAGAAGAGTCTATTCAACCAGTGGGGCTGGGAGAACTGGATAGCCGTATCCAAAAGAAAGAAAGAAGACTGCTCTCTCACACCTTATACAAAAATTAATTTAAAATGGATCAAGGACCTAATTATAAAAACAATAACCATAAAACTTTTAGAAGAAAATGTAGGAAAACATCCTCAAGATCTTGTGGTATGTGGTAGTTTCTTAACCTTAAACCCGAAGCATGAACAACAAAAGAAAAATGGATAAATGGGACCTCCTCAAAATTAAACACTTTTGCACCTCGAAGGACTTTGTCAAAAGAATGAGAAGGCAGTCAACTCAATGGAAAAAGTATTTGGCCATCACATATCTGATAAAGGTCTAATAGCCATGATATATAAGTTGATCATACAACTCAACAATAAAAAGACAAACTACCTGATTTAAAAATGGACAAAAGACATGAATAGACATTTGTCCAAGGAAGAAATACAAATGGCAAAACAAAACAAAAAACAAACAAACAAAAAAAACACATGAAAAAATGTTCAACATCACTAGAGATTAGGGAAATGCAAATCAAAACTACAATGTGATATAATTTCACACCTATTAGACTGGCCACTATTAAAAAGTCAGAAAACTGTAGATGTTGGAGAGGATGTGGAGAGATAGGAACGCTTATTCACTGTTGGTGGGAATGTAGAATGGAACAGCTACTGTGGAGGACTGTTTGGTAGTTCCTAAAGAAGTTGAATATAGACTTGCCATGGGACCCAGCAATACCACTACTAGGCATATGCCCAGAAGAACTGAGAGCAGAGACATGAACAGACATCTGCACACTAATAGCGGTGTTATTCACAATTGCCAAAAGATAGAAACAATCCAGGTGTCCATCAACAGATGAATGGACAAACAAATTGTGGAGTATACACATGATGGAATATTATTCAGCAGTCAGAAAAAATGAAGTTGTGAAGCATATGACAACATGGATGAACCTGGAGGACATTATGTTGAGTGAAGCAAGCCAGACACAAAATGACAAATACTGTTGTGCTATTATGAACTAAAAATATTATGTGAAATATAAATACATGTGAACTATGAATGTGGGTAAAATTGCATATATAGGACTGTTTTTCATTGAAGCTGAACAAATGAAAGTTAATACCACAAGATGTTAATATCATACCCAAAACAAACAAACAAACAAAAAACCCCACTATACTAAGTGAAGGAAACCAGACCCAGTGTACTACATATTGTGTGGTTCCATTTATATAAAATGTAAATATAAATCAATTTATAAAGATGAAATTAGATTAGTGGTTAGGTAGGGCTGAGGAAGGAATGTTAAGGCGTGTGGATTCTTTCTTTTTGGAGTAATGAAATTGTTCTAAAATTTTTGAGATGGTGAATGTACAGCATTGTGATTATACTAAAAGCCATTGATTATATACTTTGGCTAGATCATATGGTATGTGAATATATCTCAATAAAACTGCTTAATAAACAAATAAATAATTGTGCAAAAATAGCCAGAAATAGCAGCTATGTATGCAGGGGAAATAGAGAGATTGCGAGGTGAGGAATTTTCTTGTTTGTCTGTTTTTTGTTTATTATTATTATTATTGAAATAATGAAAATGCTCTAATAATGATTGAAGTGATGAATGCACAACTATGTGATTATACTAAATACCATTGATTGTGTACTTTGTATGAATTGTATGTTTTATTAATATATATTAATACAATTGATTTGTTAAAAAAAAAAAAAGCTACGCAAGACAGTTTAGTGGTCAAAAGTTATACTTGTGAGTTGGATCTAAGTTTCAGTCTCAGCCTGACTGCTGAATGGCTTGTGGTCTTTTTTGTTTCTCCCTTTCTTCACTTGAAATAACATTTATCTATAAGGATGCTTTGAAACATAGATTTCTGCTTAGTATAGTACCTGGTACTTAAGACTCAATAAATGGAAATAACCAAAATGAAAATAATACCAGCATCATGGTAAAACTAATAATTTTTATCAGAACCATCACTGACACAAGTAATTATAGTAGACGCTTTCTTTGAGACATTGAAAGGGGCAGTAAAATATTTGTATAGCACTTTATGCTAGCAAATTGACAGACATGTTTCCATTAGTTATTGTCAAAGGTTATTTTTCAGAGCAATACTGTGAAAAAGGTTTTGCTATATCTTTTTACAGGTGAGGGAATTCAGGTACAGTGAGGAATGAAAACATTTGTATGATGGGGGAAAGACTCAGACTGGAATAGACAGTTCTTGGGTTTCCATACAACTGATTAGAAGGTTAAGACATGCAATCTAATAATACATTATTTCTTCAAATTGGCAAAAATGCAATTCTCTGATGCTGAAATAACTTCCACTCAATTTATGTTCTTTTTTATAAACCATGATCATCCAGAGAAATGGCCATTTTTTTCCTTAATTTTTTGAAAAGACCCCATTTTGTCAAAATTAATAAATATTTTCCTTGGCAGCTTATTTCAGATTCAACATGAAAGATTTTGTTGAAAGTACAAAGCTCCTTGTTTTATAGGGTCATAAAATTTTTATCTAGTTTAAATTTCCTGGCTTGGAAATAATATTTTCCAGGCTGTTTCTTGCAATGAAATAGTTTAGTGAGAAACCTTTACAAAGTCTTACTGTTCTGCCTCTTGCAGGGTGTCTGCTTATTTGAAGGAATGGTATGATTAAACAGGGAAGGAGAGGAACACTCAGTCTGGAAGAATGAACAGATTCGTAAGAGTGGACGGAGGGTAACATGTGGGATGTCATGGGTTACAGCGAAATTGAAATAGGGGAAGGTGAAGAAAATTTAAGAATTTTCATTAAATTAAATCTAAGATGATCACTGGTAGAAATATGAATAATTTTCACAACGGAGGATCACATCCCACAGTGTCTGGATTTCCAATGGCTTCGAAGCAAAATTCTGCACTAGCACCTGCCGTATCAAATAAAACTTTGTTGGATGGACTTCTTAAAGCCCTGAGGGATGATATACTAAGTGGCAACCAAATCTTTGGCTTTTGCAAAGATGTCTTTGTTGATATCCACCCCAATGAACCATGAGTCCTGCTACTTTACAGCCCACTATAACAGAAGGCTGACTCCTCCAAGACCAAATATGGCACAGGTAGAGCCCAGGGTCACTGGAGCACGTAAAGGAAGAAAACCCAGAAAACAAAAGCAAAGGGTATATAAATGGACTTTATTCAGTTAGGAAGGCCAAGTGTGTATATACTTTTATTTTTAAGAAATCAATTTTATTGATACATATAAATAAAGAATAAATCCATTCAAAGTGTACAAACAATGGTATTTGGTATAATTACATTGTTGTGCATTCATCACTTCAATCATTATTACAGCATTTTCATTATTACAATAATAATAATAATAATTATAAAAAACAAACAAACAAGAAAATTCCTCACCTCTCAATCTCTCTATGCTTCCCCTGTCGTACATAGTTGCTATTCTGCTTCCGTCACTCTAGTTTATTTGTATTTATATTTTGTAAAAACAGTCTTATAAATGTACTATTACCGGTATTCATATTTCACCTGAGGTTTCACTATGTTATACAGTACCATGTTATATTTTTTAGCTTTCCTTTTAGGAAAGGGCATTTACATGTCCTTAGACTTTTCTTTTCCACCACTGTCATGCCCATATCATAGCACTATAGTTATAAACACTGTGATGTGCTTTCACCATTTCTATTCATTTCCAAAGATTTATAAGAAACCTTTTTACCAATTCTGCAGATAACCCTCAGCTTTCCATTCTCTACCCTCATTCTATTTTCTGGTGACCTACATTCTAATTATTAACTCCATGAGTTTACACAATATATTTAGTTCATAATAGCACAATCATACAGTATTTGTTGTTTTGTGTCTGGTTTGCTTCACTCAACATAATGTTCTCCAGGTTCATCCATGTTGTCATATGCTTCATGACTTCATTTCTTACTGCTGAATAATATTCCATCATGTGTATACTCCACAATTTGTTTGTCCATTCATCCGTTGATGGACACTTGGGTTCTTTCTATCTTTTGGCAATTGTGAATAACACCGCTATGAACACTGGTGTGCAAACGTCTGTTCATGTCACTGCTATGAGTTCTTCTGGGTATATGACTAATAATAGTATTGCTGTGTCCCATGGCAAGTCTATATTCAACTTCTTTAGGAACTATCAAACAGTCCTCCACTGTAGCTGTTCCATTCTACAAGTGAATAAGCATTCCTATCTCTCCATATCCTCTCCAACATTTACAGTTTTCTGACTTTTTAATAGTGGCCAGTCTAATAGGTGTGAAATGATATCTCATTGTAGTTTTGATTTGCATTTCCCTAATGGCTAGTGATGTTGAACATTTTTTTCATGTGTTTTTTTGCCATTTGTATTTCTTCCTTGGACAAATGTCTATTCATGTCTTTTGTCCATTTTTAAATCGGGTAGTTTGTCTTTTTATTGTTGAGTTGTACGATCAACTTATATATCATGGCTATTAAACCCTTATCAGATATGTGATGGCCAAATACTTTTTCCATTGAGTTGATTGCCTTCTCACTCTTTTGACAAAGTCCTTCGAGGTGCAAAAGTGTTTAATTTTGAGGAGGTCCCATTTATCCATTTTTCTTTTGTTGTTCATGCTTCGGGTTTAAGGTTAAGAAACTACCACATACCACAAGATCTTGAAAATGTTTTCCTACATTTTCTTCTAGGATTTTTATGGTTGAAGCTTTTATATTTAAGTCCTTGATCCATTTTTAGTTAGTTTTTTTAATAAGATGTGAGATAGGGGTTGTAGCAGTTTGGCAGTTTGATATAGTTATGAATTCCAAAAATAGATATTGGATTATGCTTGTAAACTGGTCTGTTAATCTGGGCGTTGACTGGGCCATGTCAGTAGGACATTGAGCCCCACCCCTTGGTGGGTGGATCTCAAAGATAAAAAGACATGGCAAAGGTCAGAATTGGAGTAGTTTTGATGTTGGAGTGTTAATGCTAGAGTCCAGGGTAGTAAGCACACAGAGGACCTTGGTCGTGAGGAAGGAGAGAAGGCTCCGGGAAAAGACATGAACCGTTGCCTGACGGTTCACAGCTGGCCTTGTGGAGAGAGGCAAAGCCTAGAGAGCCTCATAGTCTACAGCTGACCTTGAGGACCTTGAGGACTCAGAGGAGCTGAGCCCAGAGAGAAACACAGCCCCAGGAAGAAAGGAACCCAAGAAGCCTGAACCCTGGCAAACTTTGGCAGCTGCCTTGCTCCAACACCTAGCAACAGACTTTGGTGAGAGAAGAAACTTATGCTTTATGGCCTGATAACTGTAAGCTTCTACCCCAAATAAATACCCTTTTGTAAGTGCCAACAGATTTCTGGTAATTTGCATCAGCACCCCTTTGGCTGACTAATACAGGGGTCCTCTTTCTTTCTTATGGATATAGCTATCAAGTTCTCCCAGCACCATTTGTTGAATAGACTGTTCTGGCCGAGCTGGGATCACTTGACAGCCTTGTTAAAAATCAGTTGACCATAAATGTGAGGGTCTATTTCTGAGTTCTTGATTCAGTTCCATTGGTCAATCTGTCTATCTTTATGCCAGTACCATGCTGCTTTTTTTCTCCCACTGTAACTAAGTAATATACTTTAAAGCCAAGGAGTGAGCGTCCTCCAACTTCATTCTTCTTTTTTAAGACACCTTTGGCTATTCAGGGCCCTTTACTCTTCCAAATAAATTTGATTATTGGCTTTTTGATTTCTTTAAAAAATGCTGTTGGGCTTTTTTTGGGAATTGCTTTGAATCTTTAAATTAGGTTAGGTAGAATTGACATCTAAATGACATTTAGTCTTCTACTCCATGAACACGGAATGTCCTTCCATTTATGTAAGTCTTCTTAGGTTTCTTTTAGCAGTTTTGTAGTTTTCTGAATACATACCCTTTATGTCCTTGGTTATATTTATTCCTAAATATTTGATTATTTTACTTGTTATTATAAATGAAATTTAAAAAATTTTCTCCTCAGATTGCTTATCAGTAGCACATAGAAGTGCTACTGATTTTGCTTATTAATCTTGTATCCTGCCACTTTGCTGAACTTGTCTATTAGTTCTAGTAGCTTTGTTGTGGATTTTTCCGGATTCTAGATATAGGATCATAGTATCAGCGAATAGTGAATGTTTTACTTCTTCCTTTCCTATTTGGGAGCCTTTTATTTCTTTATTTAGCCTAATTGCTCTATCTAGAACTTCTAGCACAGTAACAGCACTGAATAACAGTGGTGACAGCAGGCATCCTTGTCTTGTTTATCTCAGTGGGAAAGCTTTCAGTCTTTCATCACTGAATACTATGTTATAGCTGTAGGTTTTTCATACATGCACTTTACTATACTGAGAAAGCTTCCTTCCAATTCTATCTTTTGGGGTGTTTTTATCAAGAAAAGATGCTGTATTTTGTCAAACAACTTTTTTTCATCGAGAGGCTCATGTGATTTTTCTTCTTCAATTTTAAACGTGGTTTATTACACTAATTGATTTTCTGGTATTGAACCATCCTTCATACCTGGGATAAAACTCACTTGACCATGGTGTATACTTCTTTTAATGTGCTTTTGGATTTGCTTTGCAAGTATTTGCTGAGGACTTTTGCATCTATATTCATTAGAGAGATTGATATGTAATTTCTTTTCTTTTTTTTTTTTTTCATAGCATCTTTATCTGGTTTTCTTAATTAGGGTGATGTTGGCTTCATGGAGTGAGTTTGGCAGCATTCTCTCCTGTTCAATTTTTTGGAAAAGCTTAAGCAAGATTGGTATTATATTGTCTTTATTATTTATTTTTATTTTTTTGAGGTATCAGGGGCTGGGGAATGAATCTAGGACCTCATATGTGGGACGCTGGCACTCAACCACTGAGCCACATTTGCTTGTCAGTGTTGGTTCTTTCATTTGTTTTGCTTTTTTTTTTTTTTTTAGGAGGCACCCACAACTAAACTGGGACCTCCTGTATGGGAGGCACGAGCTCACCTGCTTGAGCCATATCTGCTCCTATATTATCTTTAAATGATTGGTAGAATTCACCTGTGAATCCATTTGGTACTGTGCTTTGGGAGGTTTTTGATGACTGTTTCAATCTCTTCACTTGTGATTGCTTTGTCGAGGTCTTCTATTTCTTCTAGGGTCAGTGGAGATTGTTCCTGTGTTTCTTGTAATTTGTCCATCTCATCTACATTGTCTAGGATTTTGGCATACAGTTGTTCATAGCATCCCCTTATGATCTTTCTTATTTCTGCAGTGTTGGTGGTAATGTTCCCCCTCTCATTTCTAATTTTATTTATTTGCATCTTCTTTCTTTTTACTTTTTTCAGGCTAGCTACTGGTTTGTCAATTTTGTTGATCTTCTTAAAGGACCAACTTTTAATTTTGTTGATTCTTCTTTTTTTTTGTTCTTGATATCACTTTTTTCTGCTCTGATCTTTACTATTTCTTTCCTTTGGCTTGGTTTGGCATTAGTTTGCTTATGTCTCCATTGTCCCTCAAACTCAAGTCCATTCCTGACTCAAACTCTTCCTCATGATGTTTCTTCTCCTCTTTTCTTTACCCTTGGCCCATCTCTTTTATCTTCACAAGGCTGAATTGGGTTGGTGGAGTAATTTTTTATAAACAACTGATGAAACAGATCCAGAGAGGTTTGAGTGACTTACTGACAGTCACACAGAAAGTGGTAGAATATTTTCTCCAAGTGCACAGTCCTGGATTCAATTACAAAAGGATAGTAGACATGGCAATAAATAACATTTTTTTTTTTGGAGATAGCTATAAATGATTTAATTAGGATAAAATGTTTCATAACATACTAGAGATAAAGCTCAAAATGCAAATTTTCCTCTGAGAATAGGAAAGCATTAACAAATAAATACCATAGATTTTGCATGTTAAACATATTCAACTAATTCTAGGGTTATAGACTTGATTTAAGAATGGGTAGCTAATAAAAATAATTCTTGAAAATAATTATTTTCTACATTGAAAATAATTCTTTTAAAAATGTACATCTGTATATGGATATGTATAGCTACTTTCTTTGGATGCTGTGCTATTTCCTAGTTACCAAGCTGCTTCATTATCATCTCATACTTCAAACCACAATACTACTTTTTAATTACCTTATGGCAAAATTCTTTATCACTTGTAATCATTAAGACTTTTGACCAATAAAGCACTTTAATGAGTAAAAATTATAGATTTAAAAAATATAGTTCCAGGAATAATATAGTTTTCACAACTAGTATCTAAATCTCACATTTATCATGTGTAGCATGAACCTGCTTTTATTGCGTAGGACAAATCTATATTCACTGCAAAATAAAGCATTATAAAAACAATAAAGAAGAATTCCCTTTGCTTTACACAAATGGGTGGCATTTCTCTTGAGTTGCTAATAAATTCCCTGGATTAAAAGGGTCTGGATCTTCTCCATTTATATACCTGAGTCTAACCTTTCCCATGCTCTTATTTTTGCCCCAGGATGTTGGTATATTTCATAAGAAGGAAAATACAGACAATCATTATGGATAATATTATAGTAGAAGACTTGAAGCACAATAGACTGTTACATGTATGTTGGGGTCACAAATGATGAGGGTTTTATATAAATCCAAGTAACAAAATTCACCCTATTATGTAGTTGTAATTTATGTATTAGAAGTAGGAAATGGAATTGGCTTATATTCCTAAACCTTGGAGAAACTATAAGAATTAAACATTTGAAATAACACTTTTACCTATTCCTTTACAACAATTCTTTGTAAACTGCAAAAAGATATAGCAACAATATTCAGTATTTTGATGGTGAACAAGATATAATGCTGTTTACTTATTCAAATTTGTGTCTTGTCCACGTGATGCTCTACCTTTTCATGGATCCCTATTTTACTGATCATTTCTAAAATGTACATGAAATGTTGCCTTTATTTCCCCCAAATGTATAATTATTACACTTTAAACTGTACTTATTATTCTGGAATCTCAAAGGACAGTCCAGAGAGTAAGGTTTTTGGACATATTCTGTAGGAATAAAATGGTTTAAGATTCTCCTGGGATATATAATTATTAATCCTTCAGGGTTGGAGTATGAAGTTTGGAAGATCAGATATCCAAAGAACATGTGGCTATTAGACATTTGGTATCATCAAATAAAATAACATTCCAATCCATGTAAGAAAATGGTATGACAACAATACAAATAATGAAGAGGGCAAAAAATTGCAGCCTTGATAAAAATTGATTTCTCTTGGAATTTCATTTGTCTATGGGATATTACCCCAGTAACTTTTGATTAGATTACTTCAGTTAAGGGCCTTTTGATTAGGTTACTTCAGTAAGGCATAACTAGGGTAGGTCTTAATCCTCTTACTGGAGTTCTTTGTACACAGGATGAATATGGAAAGAGAGAGAGATGGAGAGAAACCCACAGAAGCTGACAGAGAAAGTCCTAGAAGCCAGAAGCTGAAATCAGCAGAACATAGAAGCATGGAGAGAAACCCATGGAAGCAGAGAGAGGAAGCCACAGAAACCAGGAAGCTGAAAGCAAGGAGACCCAGAGGAGAAGGGAGATCTCACTATGTGCCTTCTCATTTGACAGAGGAGTCCAGGATCACTGGCAGCTAGTCTTTGGGGAAAGAGTATCACCTGATGCCTTGATTTGGACATTTTTCTCAGCTTCAGAACTGTAATCTTATAAGTTAATAAATCCCAATTATCATAAATCCCATTTGCTTAGCTGATGAAATGAAAGAGTTCTTGTAATAATTTATAAACTACCCTAGATAATAAATAAGAGTTAGTAAATTGCTCTTCAAAATTTAAAAATTAGTATTTTTACATAATGTTTATATTCTACCACTTAAAAATGTACTCTAGATTCTAGAAGCATGAGTCAAGGCATGTCATGTACCTACCATGGTGTTGAACTGACCAGTGGCTTCAAATGAAAAGTCCACGCCACCCCTGGTCATTTCCTTCAGCACCTCATGGATGGGTTTCTTGAAGTCCTGAGGGCTGATGCACTCAGTGGCTCCCAGCTCTCTGGCAGTTGCAAATTTGTCTTTGTTGATATTCACCCCAATGATCCTGGCTGCTCCAGCAACCTTACAGCCGATGACGGCAGACAAGCCGACTCCTCCAAGGCCAAACACGGCACAGGTGGAGCCTGGGGTGACCTGAATTTTCCTAAAGGATGAGAATGGATTAAGTAGTTTTTAGGGAAGTCTAAACTGGATAAAGTGCCATGCTTTGTCCTTCATCAGGGGTGGTTGGAGTCTTATAACCAACCTTCCATCAAAACCTGTTTTTGCCCAGTTGCTTTATGTTTAAACTGAGGTGACTGAACTAGATCAGTGGTTCCTAAACTTTGCTGCATATTATACTCACCTGAGGATATCTTAAAAAGTCCCCCAAACCCGGACCACAATGCATTCCAATTAAATCAGAATCTCGGCAAGTAAGAGCCAGTCTTCAGATGATTGCAATGGGCAGTCCAGTTTGGGAATCAGTAGACAAGATGATCTTTCAGCTGTAAAAGTCAGTGATTTCAATCTTGAAGGGGGATTTCAGAAGCTCTAATCCAGTGATATCCTGCTTCAGTATATCATACAAACAATAAGACAATTTTGGGAAATGATATAAGTGAAAAGGTTATTCTAGGAAACAGAAAAATCCAACCAAACCCTCATTAATTACCTCATTGGCTCATTAACTTTCAGTAGTCAGTGCCATTATAATGAGAGCAGAAATTACTCGTAAAACAGAGGATTTATCCTCAACTTAAGGCAAAAGTTAACTGCTAGAGACTTCAAGTTGAAGATAATACAATTTGAGACATATGCATTCCTAAAGGAAAAACATTCAGATTTTTCCTCTAGGTTTTTAGAGTATACTAATGAAAAATAATGCAATGAAATGTTGGTCTACATTTTAATAATGAATAAGATTCCTTAATATAGTTGACCTCAACTCCTGCTCTGTGTGTAGGCTCATTTATACCAAGATTATGCAATTGAAGGGGGAATTTATTGCTAGAGTCATAGATATTTGGCAAAGACATGTTCTAAAATGTTGAAATTGGCTAGGGACTGTTTAATAAATCAAATATTCTATAGTCAGCCAGTGTGGGTAAAATGTTCCTTCTGTCCCAGTATCCTCATTGTAATATTCCCTTAAGGGTGTTTATTCCCTGCTTATTCATTCACTGAATGTTATTTAATGTTTTGGAGATACTACACTACTGTCTACCTTAGAAAAATATGAGGTTGGTGATTTAAAAAGACATGTAACTAAATACTATGATTTAAGATACAGCAGGAGTTTTCAGAAATATATTCTTGTCTTAGCTCTCCTGCTAACCAACTGTGAGATGTTTTTTGTCTCTGGGCCACACTTTTTCTTATCAATAAAATGTGGGGATACTCTTCGATTGGAGTTCCCAACCCTATCAGGAAGAGGAGCCTTTAAATATTTTTTTCCCCTTAAAATCTATCACTTATGCAGTGTGTGTGTGTGTGTGTGTGTGTGCATTTGTGTATGTGTATGTGCATGTTCATTGCAGGGGGATGAAATGTAGCAGTCACATACTGAATAGTGTGGAATAAATTCACCACCGATGATTCATTACTTTCCTCCTAGGAATCGTGGCAAACACAGAGTGCATGCACTGGTGACAATTGGTTTAGAGGTTTATCAGGCAAGTCTTTGGAATCTACTATTGATTCTAATTCTGGGAGTGGGGCATCTATGGACTAGATGCTTCTCAAAGACAGAGACTTTTACCTTTACCTTGGCTGCCATGGAACCAAACAGAACCTCGGTACCTGATGCCTGTATGCTCTGTCTACTTGCAGAATGAGTGACTAAATTCAGCTCTAAAATTTAATAATTCCAAAAAGTTCAATCATAGAAGAATAATTAATAAAAATTAAATCTCACTCTTTCTTAACAGCTTGTTCTTCTGTGATAAGCAGGTGAATTTTTAAGGACAATCTCTCTCCAACTGTTGTAATTTTTTAAAAATGGTAGCTGGGTGGTGTGAGATGGCATCTTATTGGATAGTTCAGATTTGCATTTCCTTAAAAGCAAATGATGTTGAGCATCTTTTTTTCATGTGCTTTTCGTCCATTTGTACATCCTCTTTGGAGAATTGTCTATTCAAGTATTTTGCTCATTTTTTAATTGGGTTATTTGTCTTTTTTATTGTTGAGTTGTTGTATTTCTTTCTTTATTCTGGATATTAAACTCTTATCAGATACGTGGTTTCCAAATATTTTCTGCAATTGAGTAGGTTGTCTTTTCACCTTCACAATAAAGTCCTTTGAAGCACTTTGTCTGCTCCTTGACAGCAAAACCCCTTTTATTCTTTTGTATATGGATACCCAATTCTCCTAACATAATTTGTTGAAGAGACTATTCTTGCCAATTGAGTGGACTTTGCAGCCTCCTCAAAAATGAATTGGTCATAGATGCAAGGGTGTATTTCCGAACTCTTAATTTGATTCCATTGGTCTAAATATCTATCTTGTGCCAGTACCATGCTGTTTTGACTACTGTAGCTTTGTAATAAGTTTTAAAGTCAGGAAGCCTGAGTCCTTCGATTTTATTCTTCTTTTTGACATGTTTTTGGCTATTTGGGGCTCCTTACTCTTCCATATAAATTTGATAATTGGCTTTTCCATTTCTACAAAGATGTTTCCTTTATCCTTGTGTCCTTTCTTTCTGTGTTCTCAGTTTATATAAGACTCAGCAAGAGGGCGGAGACCTAACCTGAGTCATGCCTCACTGACATGGTCCAATCAAATGCCCTAAAGCAATCTAACTGAAAGTGATCTAATCAAAGTGAATCTAATACAATCAAAGGGCACCACACCCACAGGAATGGATTAGTTTAAGAACATAATCTTTTGGGATTCAAAAAAGAACTTCAAACTATCACAGTCCCTCTCTTATTTTTGGTTTTATTTATTTGTGTCTTCTCTTTTTCATTCATTGTCAGTCTAGCTATAGGCTTGTCAATTTTATTGATTTTTTTTTTTAAATTTTTTATTTATTTTTATTGTGGGTAAAAATCAAAATTCTCACAATACATACAAACATTTGCAAAATGATATATAAATATATATGCATATATGTGTATTTGCTTACAAAAATGTTATATATATATATATATATATACATATATTTTAAGAGGTGCTTAGATTACCCAAAATATTACCCGGAACCCACTGGGATTCCCGTGTTGCCCACCTCCCACACCTCCCACCACATCCCACACAAACATCTCCCACAAGTGTGGCCCACCACCCTCAATGAACTTACACATCCTGGAGCCTTGCCACCAACCATAGACCACAGTTCACACCGGAGACCACACTCTCTCGCACTCAGTTCTGAGTGGTGTGTGCTGATTTAAAATGGCCTACATCCGTTGCCACGACGGTACTCAGGACAACCTCTAACTCCCAAAGAAGCCCCTGTATTTCAACTGCTCATCCCCTCCCTACCCCAAAAGTGTCAAGTGGCCACTAGCTCCACCTCATTGTCATAATTTCTTCCATTGCTAGAATCACCATATGTGAACAAGAGAATACCATCAAGTCCACTCTAGTCCATAGTTCTTCCCCCAATTCTGAGGGGACTGGGATGGTGATGTCCACTCCAAATCCAAGTGAGAGAGGGCTTATATCCCATGGATATGGTGGGTGGGATGATCCTGCCTGCAGATGCAGGCCCTCTCCATTCCCTGGGATGGCCATTTCCCATCGTTGTCTCCTCACCAGGTGACTTGGATGAGTCCATTGAGCTGTAGGGTAGGAGTTGCAGCTCCACCAAGATTTCATGCACACCTGGCACATAGGTAGGCCGGAGGCTCCAGTCTCTGGAAGTATACCTAAAAACTCCAGCATCATATATAGGTTTGAATAGAAGGGACTGGTGAACCATGTGCAGGGAGGACTTATTTGAGTCCAATTCTCAGTCTCAGGAGCACAGATTCCAAAATAGAGCCCACTGATAAGGCATCAGTCTCTGGGGCTATCCCCCCTTATATAGGACCTGGGTGTCTCCAGAGCTCTCAGGAACCCCTCTGTGTGGGGTGATAGGTACTTAGATGTTCTATGAGCTCCTACTGAGGTGTGCGTAAGAGTTACCTCTGGGATGACCTCCCGACTCTCTTTGAAGTCTTTTAGCCAATTGAACTCATTTGTCTTTACCATTTCCCCCTTTTATTCAAGGTCTTTTTCCAGTTGTGTTGCCAGTTGGCACTTGGTATTAATCCCTCGTTGCCAGGGAGGCTCATCCTCGGGAGTCAAGTCCCACGTTGGGGGAAAGGTAATGCAATTATATGCTGAGTTTGGCTTAGAGAGAGGCCACATTTGAGCAACAAGGAGGCTCTCAGGTGGCAACCCTTAGGCACCCCACAACTGCAGGCTAAGTCTCATTTACAAGAGCAAAGACTCACAAGGGTAGTCATCAATAAAAATAAAACACATCTGTGGGTCATCCTATTTGACAGGCACTGTCCCTACACTCAGAGGACTGTTTCTGCTCCCTTGGAGACTGTGGCAGAGCTCTCCAGGCTAGGAATTCAGATTCCCTCATTTATTGTATGATTATCCACCCATCATGACCATGACCCATTCCCCGATCCTTTGAACGATTTTGTATCTCTTTCATATATTCGGATGAATCAACCCCCACGAACCCCCCCACAGACACCCCCCCCCAATAATCCCCCACAGTACCCATTGTAACCCTTCTGTGATCGAAATCCTCCATGAACATTTAGTCCATAAAATAATCAAATACACTTACTAGGAAAAAGAAACAAGTGTGATAAGCTTACATGCAAGAGACAAACATAAGGAAACTCAGGGGGAAAAAAAAAAAGAGAAGGAAAAAAAACCAAATAATCAAACAAAGAACAAAACAAAATAAAATATAATTAGTGGATTGGGACATTCAAAAAATGGGCAAGAAAGCACAGGAAATGCCTTTAAAAAATATATATATATATTCATTTTTTTTTCCTTTCTCTTTTCTTTTTTTTTTTCTGCCTTTTATCACTGTGTTATGGGATGTCTGGTGTGCCATGACACCTTCCTCCTCTCAATCCCCATTGTCTCCCAATTTTTCATTTAATTTTCAAAGAAGTTTTAGGTCACAGCAAAGTCACACACGGAGTGCCGGAGACTCCCAGATACCAAACCACCTCCCTTCCCCACCCCATATTATCCCCCCCCCTTTTTTTTTGGTTGTTAGCATTGTTATAACTGTTATACAGATAGCAAAATATAGCAACTAAACATTGTTAGTGATTTACAGTATAGTTTACAATTTAGATGATACAGTTTAATAATTTTGATGATATTTACCATGTCCCGTGTCCATTACTGTAAGGTAATGAAAAACCTTCCCTATGAACACCAAACAACCCTATATCTCTTGACTGTTCCCTTCCCCCCAGCCCCCCAGGGCCCGTGATACCCCCTCTCCCGAACCATGGAAAGTCAAGTACATGCCCTGGGGATTTGAACCTGCCCTTCCTAATCCACCCACCCCCCAGTGCTGCACTACCAAACCCAGGAACACCACCACTCATCTGCCACATCCCCCAACATGCAACCACACTCTATCCCTTTACCATAGATTATGTCCATATGGGTGATGGCTCAAAGCCTGCTCTTCTCTTACTCTCCTTTGTTAACCTATCTTTCAGACAATGGTTCTCAGAGACTGCTCACTTTCCTCAGTTCAGATCAGTGAGGTCATATACTGTTCATCCTTCAGTGCCTGGCTTGCTTCACTCAACATAAGGTCTTCAAGATTCATCCACGTTATTCCATGTGTTAGCACTTTGTTCCTTCTTACCGCTGAGTAATATTCCATTGTATGTATGTGCCACATTTTGCTCATCCATTCGTCTGTTGATGGGCACCGGGGCTGATTCCAACTTTTGGCAATGGTGAACAATGCCGCTATAAACATTGGTGTGCATATATCTGTTTGTATTTTTGTTTTCAGTTCTTCTGGGTATATACCCAGTAGTGGAATTGCTGGATCATACATAAGATCTATTGCAAGTTTTCTGAGGAACCGCCAAACTGTCCTCCACAGTGGCTGGACCATACCGCAGTCCCACCAGCAGTGGATGAGGGTTCCTATTCCTCCACATCCTCTCCAACATTTAGTGTCTCCTGTTTTTTTAATAGCTGCCATTCTGATGGGTGTAAGATGGTATCTCATTGTAGTTTTGATTTGCATTTCCCTGATAGCAAGCAATGTTGAGCATTTTTTCATGTGCTTTTTAGCCATTTGTATTTCTTCCTTGGAGAAGTGTCTTTTCAGGTCACTTGCCCATTTTTTAAATGGGTTGTTTGTCCTTTTATTTTCAAGGTGTAGGATTTCTTTATATATGCAGGATATTAGGCTCCTATCAGATATATGGTTGCCGAATATTTTTTCCCATTGGGTAGGCTGCCTTTTTATTTTCTTAATAACATCCTTTGTGGTGCAGAAGTTTTTAATTTTGAGGAGATCCCATTTATCAATTTTTTCTCTTGCTGCTCGTGCTTTGGCTGTGACGTTCATGAAATAATTTCCTATTACAAGGTCCTGTCGATGCTTCCCTACATTATCTTCCAAGGTTTTTATGGTTTTGGCTCTTATATTTAGATCTTTGATCCATCTTGAGTTGATTTTTGTATAAGGTGTGAGATGGTATTCTCTCATTCTTTTGGATTTGGATATCCAGTTCTCCAAGCACTACTTGTTAAAGAGGCCACTCTCTCCCAACTGAGTGGGCTTCGTGGCCTTGTCAAATATCAGATAACTGTATATGCGAGGATCTATATCCGAACTCTCAATTCGGTTCCATTGGTCAGTAGGTCTATCCTTGTGCCAATACCACGCAGTTTTGATCACTGTAGCTTTGTAGTATGTTTTAAAGTCAGGTAATGTGATACCTCCAACTTCATTTTTCTTTTTCAATATATCTTTGGCAATTCGGGGCCTCTTACCTCTCCAAATATATTTTGTGGTTAGTTTTTCCAGTTCCTTAAAAAATATAGTGTTGACTTTTATTGGGATTGCATTAAATCTGTAGATTAGTTTGGGTAGGATAGACATCTTGATGATGTTTAGTCTTCCTATCCATGAACAGGGAATATTTTTCCATTTATTTAAGTCTTCTTTGATTTCCTTTAACAGTGTTGTGTAGTTTTCTTTATATAAGTCCTTTACATCTTTAGTTAAATTTATTCCTAGGTATTTGATTCTTTTATTTACTATTGTAAATGGTATTTTTTTTCCTGATTTCCTCCTCAGTTTGCTGGTTATTGGCGTACAGAAATGCTACTGATTTTTGAGCGTTGATCTTATAGCCTGCAACATTACTGAACTCCTTTATAAGTTCTAGAAGCCTTGTTGTCGATTTCTCAGGGCTTTCTATGTATAGGATCACATCATCTGCAAATAATGAAATTTTTACTTCTTCTTTTCCAATCTGGATGCCTTTTATGTCCTTTTCTTGTCTCAGTGCCCGTGCAAGTACTTCTAAGACAATGTTAAATAGGAGTGGTGATAGTGGGCATCCTTGTCTTGTTCCCGATCTCAGAGGGAAGGCTTTTAGGATTTCACCGTTGAAAATGATGTTAGCTTTGGATTTTTCATATATACCCTTTATCATTTTCAGAAAGTTTCCATCTATTCCTATCTTTTGTAGTGTTTTTATGAGGAAAGAGTGCTGTATTTTGTCGAATGCTTTTTCTGCATCTATAGAGATGATCATGTGATTTTTTTCTTTCAGTCTGTTTATGTGGTGTGTTACATTGATTGATTTTCTTATATTGAACCATCCTTGCATAGCCAGGATGAAACCCACTTGGTCATGGTGTATAATCCTTTTGATATGTTGTTGAATGCGATCAGCAAGTATTTTGTTAAGGATTTTAGCATCTAGGTTCATTAGAGAAATTGGTCTGTAATTTTCCTTTCTTGTGGTATCTTTATTTGGTTTTGGTATTAGGGTAATGTTGGCATCATAGAATGAGTTAGGTAATATTCCTTCTACTTCTATTTTTTGGAAGAGTTTAAGTAGAATTAGTGTTAGCTCTTTCCGGAATGTTTGGTAGAATTCAGCTGTGAAGCCATCTGGTCCTGGATTCTTCTTAGTTGGGAGGTTTTTAATGACTGAGTCTATCTCTTTACTTGTAATTGGACTGTTGAGTTCATCTATTTCTTCTTTCATCAATGTTGGCTGTTTGTGGGTTTCTAGAAACTTGTCCATTTATTCTAAATTGTCAGTCTTATTGGCATATAATTTTTCAAAGTATCCTCTTATGATACTCTTTATTTCTGTGGGGTCAGTAGTGATATCACCTTGCTCATTCCTTATTTTATGTATTTGCATCTGTTCTCTCTTTTTCTTTGTTAGTCTGGATAAGGGTTTGTCAATTTTATTGATATTTTCGAAGAACCAGCTTTTGGTTTTGTTTATTGTTTCCAGTGCTTTCTTATTCTCTATTTCATTTAGTTCTGCTCTAATCTTTGTTATTTCCTGCTTTCTACTTCCTTTAGGTTTAGTTTGTTGTTGTTTTTCCAGTTCCTCCAAGTGTGCAGTTAGGTCTTCAATTTTAGCTCTTTTTTCTTTTTTTATATATGAATTTATGGCTATGAACTTCCCTCTCAGGACTGATTTCGCTGCATCCCATAGGTTTTGATATTTTTTTTTTTTTTTTTTTTATAAGTTAAATTGAGATTTTAATACCATTTTTTCTATTTATGTATTTTGATAACTTACATCCATCAGTGTTTCTTCAATAACAAGAGAAGAAACATTGTCTCAAACCATATTTGAATTACAAAAATATATCATTAATAAATAGGAGATATTTATTATTAATTAATTTAATTAATTACCTTCTGTGGCTTCAAATTAGAATTAATTTTTAAATTCTTTAATTGCAAGTATTTTAACTTTATTACAGTAAAAATTTTATAACAAGTTGCTAGGTTGACATGGCTAAAAAATAGTAGGTGAGCCAAAAATAGAGCCTTCACCCCCAGGAGTGTTAAAGCATAAGTTTATGTATATTCAATAGATTTATTATGCACAGGATTTAAAAATATACAGGTTAACTCATTGAGATAAAGGTAAATATGCCTATGATCTCTTCATATTCTGAAAGGCTACTAGTTACTATAAGTGAATAAGTTGCCTCTGCAGATTGTGTTGTCGTTTTCATTAGTTTCAAGGTAGTTACTGATTTCTTTTGAAATTTCTTCTTTGACCCACTGTTTGTCTAAGAGTGTGTTGTTTAACTTCCATATCCTTGTGCCTAACTGTTTCTCTAGCACTTAGTGATTTACAACTTCATTCCATTGTGGTCAGAGAAATTACTTTGTATAATCTCAATCTTTCTGAATTCATTGAGTGTTGTTCTGTGGCCTAGCATATGGTCTATTTTGGAGTATGTTCCATGTGCACTCGAGAAGAATGTAAATCTCGCTGTATTTGGGTGTAGTGTTCTGTATATGTCTATTAAGTCCAAATCTTCTAATGTATTGTTGAATGCCTTCGTTTCTTTATTGATTCTCTGCCCAGATGTTCTGTCCAATGATGATAGTGGTGTGTTAAAGTCCCCTGCTATAATTGTAGAGAAATTTATTTTTCCTCTTAGTTTTTCCAGAGTTTGCCGCACGTATTTTGAGGCACCTCGATTAAGTGTGTAAATGTTGATGATTGTTCTCTCTTCTTGAGAGATTACTCCTTTTACTAATATGTAGTTTCCATCTTTGTCTCTTACAATAGTTTTGCATTTAAAGTCTATTTTGTCTGATATTAGAATAGCTACTCCTGCCCTTTTTTGGCTATTGTTAGCTTGTAAAATGGTTTTCCAGCCATTCACTTTCAGCCTCCTTGAATCCCTGGGCCGAAGGTGGTTTCTTGTAGACAGCATATAGATGGATCATATTTTCTTATCCATTCTGCCAATCTGTGTCTTTTGATTGGTGAATTTAATCCATTAACATTCATTGTTATTACTCGTAACTAATTTCTTACTTCAGCCATTTTTTCTTTGGGTTAATGTATGTCATATGTTGTTTTGTTTCTCTTTTTGACTTTTCAGTTGTTTTTAAACTCTCCTCCAACTCTCTCTCCTTTGTTTTTCCTTTCAACTTGTAGAGATTCCTTTAGTATTTCTTGAAGTGCTGGTTTCTTCTTGACATACTCTCTTAATTGCTGTTTATCTGTGAATATTTTGAAGTCTCCATCATTTTTGAATGCCAATTTTGCTGGATAGAGAATTCGTGGCTGGAAGTTTTTTTCTTTTATTGTTTTGACTATGTCATATCACTGTCTTCTTGCCTCCATGATTTCAGCTGAGAAATCAGCACTTAATCTTATTGTGCTTCCTTTGTATGTGATAGTTCTCTTTTCTCTTGCTGCCTTGAGTATTTTCTCTTTGTTTTGAGCATTGGACAATTTGACAAGTATATGTCTTGGAGTTGGCCTGTTGGCATTTATAGTATTTGGGGTGCGCTGTGCTTCCTGGATCTGCACATCCATCTCTCTCAATAGAGTTGGGAAGTTTTCAGCCATAACTTCCTTCAACACTCCTTCTGTTCCCTTTCCCTTCTCTTCTCCTTCTGGGATGCCCATAATGCGTATGTTTGTGCGTTTTTTATTATCGGTTAATGCCCTGAGATCATCCTGGATTTTTCCTATCTTTTTGTCTATCTTTTCTACAATCTCTTTGATTTCAACTGTATTGTCTTCCATATCACTAATTCTTTCCTCTGCCTGTTCAAATCTGCTGCCATGTGAGTCCAGCGTCTTTTTCATTTCTTCACTTGTGCCTTTGTTCACCATCATATCCATTACCTTTTTAGGCATGTTAGCTATTTTTTCTGTATGTTCTCCCAGTGTCTTCTTTATATCCTTAATCTCTTCCTTCAGTTCTTTAAGTTGGTCCATGATATTTGTTTGGATAGCTTTGATTAGTTGTTCGATGTTCTGCATTGCTTCCTGGTTTTTATTTTGTGCATTGGACTGGTCCATGTTTTCCAGTTTCTCAGAATCATTTGTATTTTTCTGTTGCCCTCTGGTCATCATATTATCTTGATGGGTTTGTTCAGTTTATTAGCTTTTCTCTATGCTCTAGAATTTTATTTAGCTGTTGGTTCTGCGTGTGAGTTAAGTTTTCTCTTTGGCAGTTTTTCTTCTTATTTTATTTCCTTGCTTCTTTCTATGTTCCCTTGAAGGCAAAAGGTTAGGGCCAGAGGAATCAAAAAATGTAAGGAAGGCAGAAGGATAATAGAAATATTGATAAAAGTTAGAAGAGGGGCAAAATGAGACTTAAGGAGATGAATATTTAACTTGTGTAGGCAGTGTAGAGTACTAGGAAAAAATATGGAGTTCCTACAATGGACTGGGAAAACAAATGGAGGAATATATATATAGTGATTTAGAAGGCTAGAATTATGAGGAGGGAGAGAAATAGTAAAGCAAGGTCTGAAAGGAAAAAATTAATACTAATAAAAAAATAAAAAATAAAAAAAAAAAGAAGAAGAAAACAAAATAGATGGAATAGAAATTGACACCCTTAAGTTGTGGGCCTATGAAAAAATATTTTCTCTAAGAGCCACAACAGAAAACAGAAGGCAGAAAGATGCAGGAAGGATAAGCGATAGTTTGTAATATAGAATCAATATATACAGCGAGTGGGAAATTACTGAATAAGAAGCCCAGCAAAGAAGTGACAAGCTGGCAGCACCTATTAAAAAAAAAAATAGAAGGAAAAAGGAAGGGGCGAGGAAAGAGGAAATAATAGCAATCGACCAGAAAGTAACAGAGAGAAACCAAAGATCCACACAGGCAAGCAGTCAAACAGAGCTAAGGGGGGTCAATGATTCCCCTAGGGTCCACGTGGATCCTTCCTGCCTACTTGTGTTTATCAATGAATTTCCCCACAGGGTTCTATATGCAGATCCTGAAGCAGCTTTTAGCTATTAAATTAAATTAAAAAGAATTTATTTTTCATTTGTTGAGGTGACCTCACTTTTTTTTTTTTTAAATTTTAATTTTTTTAGTCAAATGCAGGACCCAAAATAATTCCTCCTCTAGACCAACCCCCTTACAGAAGGGACCCTAGCTGGGCCCGTGGAAATTAATCAAGGACGTCCCACTTTCCGGACTTCCCAGGTTAGCTGTAGCTCTGTTGTTAGTCAGTGAGGAGTGCTAAAGATGGCCGATTCCGCCCCTTCTGGAGCCGAGCTCCAGTGTCACCGGGCTGCTCAGTAAATCAGTTTGAGTGCAGATTCGTGTCTGCTCTCAGCCTAATGCTGTTTCAGTTCGGCTTATCTGCTCCCCAAAGCTATGGAGCGGTGCAGGAAGCCAGATCGATGTCTGAAAATATAAAATACCCTTCCCTGTCTTCCAACCGAACCCTCCCTTTTTTGGGAAGTGTCCCTTCTTCCTGGTTCCGCAGTGGCCTGGGTCTTATCCCTGGGTGGCTAGGGAAATCAGCTCCATTCCCCGACCAAAATCCCTGCTCCGGTTCACCGGGTGCTGATTAGCTTGTTCGTTCTGTTCACACAAGGTCCAAGGGGCGCCAGGCAGCCAGCTCCCCAGAAAATAAAACTTTTTCGCCCCGGCCGCGGCTCCAAATGGCCGTTTTATTTAAATTTTTTTTTTTCCCTAACTGCGCGGCTCAGCCGCCCGTGCCAACCTCCACCGGCAGCCTCAAAACTCACGAATCTCCACCATTCCGTCCACGCCGCCGATCCGCGCAGATAGATGTCCCAAGCTTCTCACTCCACGCGTGCACAGCACAGACCCCCGGGCAGGACCCCGTCCACAATCCGCCTTGCTCTGGGAGCTTGCAGTGTGTGCCCTCCTACACTAACGCCATCTTGGCCCTTCTCCTTATTGATCTTTACATATAACAAACTTTTGGTTTTGTCAATGCCCTCTATTCTTAAAAAATTCTATTTGATTTATTTATACTCTAATTTTGTTATTTTTTTCCTTCTGCTTGCTTTGGGTTTAGTTTGCTATTCCTTTTCTAATTCCTCCAGGTATGTAGTTAGGTCTTTGATTTCAGCTCTTTCTTCTTTTTTAATGTAAGCATTCAGAACTATAAATTTCTCCTCTCAATATGGCTTTAGCTGTATCCCACAAGTTTTGATATGCTATGTTCTCAGGTCGAGTTATATATAGAGGATACAGTAATATTGGTTTTGCACTTAACCATTTAGTTACATTTACTGAAGATCTTCACTTCTTTACAGTTTCTTCAAGCCACTCTCTCCTATCTTTTCCTTTCAACCTGAACTGACTTTAGAATTCTTGTCAGGTGGATCATTTGTTGATGAACCCGGTCAGATAAACATTCTGTTTATCTTTGGATGTTTTAAAGTCTCCCTCATTTTTGAAGGACAGTTTTGCCAGGTAAAGAATTTTGGCTAGCAGTTTTTCTCTTTCAGTACCTTAAATATATCATTCCACTGCCTTCTTACCTCTATGGTTTCTGATGAGAAATTTACATTTAGTCTTGCTGAGGCTCACTTGTATGTGACGAATCACTTTTCTCTTGTTGCTTTCAGAATTCTCTGTCATTGGCATTTGACATTCTGATTAGTATGTGTCTTGGAGTAGGTCTATTATTATTTATTCTGGTTGGGTTATGTTGCACTTCTTGGATATGTATATTTTTGTCTTTCATGTGCGTTGGGACATTTTTGGCCATTATATACTCAAAAATTCTTTCTCTCCATTTTCCTTCTCTTTTCCTTCTGAGACTCCCATGGTGTGTACATTGGTATGCTTCATGCTGCCACTGAAATCTCTTAGACACTGCTCAATTTTTTTGTATTCTTTTCTCTACCTGTTCTTCTATTGTATGATTTTGATTGTCATGTCTTCTAGTCACTGATTCTTTATTTTGCCTGTGTAAATCTGTTGTGGTATGTCTCCAGTGTATTTTTTTTATCTCCCTTATTGTGCCTTTCATCCTCATAATTTCTGTCATGTTTCTTTTTAACTTTCTCATTCTTCTTCTTACTCACACAATGTCTTCTTAATATACTTTACTATATTATACTAGCTACCACTAGTTTATTTTTATCCATATTTTCCTTCATCTCCTTGAATTAATTTAGGAGATTTGAACTTCTTTGATTAGCTATTCCAAATTCTCTGTCTCCTCTGAAGTTTAATTTGTTCCCTTGACTTTGCCATATCTTCCTGTTGATTAGTATGGCTTATAACTTTTTGCTGATGTCTGTGCATCTGATTATTTTGATGTGCTAACTTGAAGATCAGTGTCTGTTTCTTGCCTAAGATTTTGTTTAGGTTGGCTATGTATTAAGGCTCTTCTTTGGTGCTTGGTTCAACTTATACCAGATCTTTAGAGTAGCCCATGTTTAACTGTTCAGATTTTCTCAGGTCTTGTGCACCTGATTCTTGTCCTGGATACAACTTTTAAGATTGCCCTTTTATGTGCAGTTGTTTTACTTTAGAAAGCTTTTCTTCCTTTCTCCTTTCTCTGGGAATCCTGATAGGTTTTGTTTACTTTTGTGCAGAATTTTCTCTCCAGCTCCTATGATTTGACTTCTCACCCTCACTCAATTTTCCCTTTTCATGACACTTAATTTCTGGGACCTGTACTGCCTTACATCAGGTCCCTTTTTTTTTTCTGTGTGTCTTTTCTTCCTCCTATTAATTCTCTGATAGAGACCCCATCCCCCCCAGGGAGCCAGATGGGGCCAATCCAAAAATATCCATTTTTTTCCTTCAGGTGCTCCAACAACCAGAACCAGGACTGAGTGTGTGCACCTCTTACCAGTGGTTCTGCTGCCGTCTCTTCTATTTAATCAGCCATTTGTGTTCTGCCATTGGTCTCTGTGGATGTGAATCCCTGTGCCTGGATATGTGTCGGGTTCTAACTTACTGCTGTGACTGGCTCTGTATTCACTGCAGAAATTACCGGAGCTGTGCGCCTCTGAGTTACTCTAAAGCTGCCTGGGACAGAATGAGCTGGAGGGGTCTGGAACTGATGTTTCTGGGTCATAGATCTTCTACTCTATTTTGGTGTTTTTAATTTATTTTTCTTTGATTCAGTGTTTGTGTAGTCCTTCTCTAGTCTCGATCATCCTACAGAGTTCCAGGCAAGTGAGATTCTTTCTTTTATTGTTTCAAGTCTAAGGAGAGACTTTTTCCAGGGGATATCTTAAGCGGCCATTTTGATGACGTCCTGATATTTGAAGGTTTTGCTAATCTCTACTCTTCCCAAGTAAAAAAAGATTCACTTTACCCAGTGAAAACCCTCTTCTACTTCCATTTCCTGCTTTAAACAATCTGAAATAATCTCAGAAATATTTGTTTCTGAAATATTTAAATCATATATAAGATACAAAAATATATATCATATAAAAGAATATACAAGAATATATGCAATATGTCTTATATATAATATACAGGAATGCATGCTTTTTATAGAGGTAGAAATTACAGATTGTCCCCAATAAAAGTCGCTTAAAAATTACCATCTCTTGCTAATTGATTTTAACATTTTTTTAGCTATAATTTTTAAATTAATTAATTAATTAATTAATTAATTTATTTATTTTTTATTATGGGTAAAAATCAAAATTCTCACAATACATACAAACATTTGCAAAATGATATATAAATATATATGCATATATGTGTATTTGCTTACAAAAATGTTATATATATATATATACACATATATTTTAAGAGGTGCTTAGATTAC
>JAKSZT010053779.1:16321951-16334970 GCA_026826555.1 Tolypeutes matacus
AAAACCCAATAATACACTTGGCAGGACAAACACAAATCCTTCCTGCTGAGACGGCCCTGAAGCAAATGATCATTCTTTTTTTTTTTAGCTTTTTAAAAAATCAATTGTATTAAGGCAAAATTTGCTTACAATATAATGCATCCATTTTAAGTGTAGAGTTTGATGGGTTTTGACAAATGTATGCACTTTGTAATCATCCTTATAATGTAGATATACAGCATTTCAACATTTCTGTTATCCCCCAATTCCCTTATGTGTCTTCTTTTTTCTTTTTATTTATTTATTTTTTTATTTTTTTATTATGGGTAAAAATCAAAATTCTCACAATACATACAAACATTTGTAAAATGATATATAAATATATATGCATATATGTGTATTTGCTTACAAAAATGTTATTTATATATATATATATACACATATATTTTAAGAGGTGCTTAGATTACCCAAAATATTACATGGAACCCACTGGGATTCCCATGTTGCCCACCTCCCACACCTCCCGCCACATCCCACACAAACATCTCCCACAGTGTGGCCCACCACCCTCAATGAACTTACACATCCTGGAGCCTTGCCACCAACCATAGACCACAGTTCACACTGTAGACCACACTCTCTCCCACTCAGTTCTGAGTGGTGTGTGCTGATTTAAAATGTTGATACACTTTTTTGCACTTTTTTTTTCTGTACAAACACATAAATTCTTTTCTTTTAAGTAGGGTTATACTGTACATATTCTTTTTTCACATTTAAAAAATTTAACAATACAAGGTATTTTATCTTTCCTTTACAACAAATTCTAGATAACCCCAATTTTTTAAATGAAAAGCTTTTCCTAATACATTTTTGGTTGTTTCCTTTTTATTGTACCCTGTTTTTTTAAATCTAAAATTAAATAGAAGCAGAAAAAATGTTCCATCTTAATATGAACTTCATAAGTCTTGGGGGCTGCAACTTCCACCTCTTCAATGGATAAGGATTTCTTTAGTTCCCATGGTACAACAGTTTTGCATTTTGTTATCTGGAGAATGGAACAGAAAGCAATGACAGTTTTCTTCCAGTCTTAAAGTCAAGGATTATGTTTTTTCATCTTTGTATGAGCAACTTCTAGCTCTATGTACAGTTTAAATAGCTGCTCTATAGACATGAACAACTTCTGGTTTATAAATAGAATAAATTTTTTTCAGGGTATAAATCAATGACACAAGGAAATAAAAACAGCTAGTCATAATACCATGTTGTGATATAGTTGAATTTATTCATCTAGGCCATTTTTTCCTTTTTTGTTTTTTTGTCCAAGGGTGTTTATTCCTGTTGTTTTCTATTGCTATCCTGAAATTGATTGTTTACCCACAACTGTTGTCTTGTACATGAAGTTCTATATCACTGTGTTTCATTGACAGAAAGAGTCAGTGTCTGTTTACACAACTCCTACTGCCCTTTTGCTTAATTTTTTTATGAAGACAAAACAATCTGAATTTATTAGAATAGTTACTACTTGCTTTCCTGCCTAAGATGGATTCTTATTTGTCTCTGCCTGCTCTCTTCTTTAATTTTCCCTTCTTACAACTTCTGAATGCTTTATATTTGTATTATTCATTTGGAACTCAGCTTTTATTATCAGATTTATAAATAGTAACTCCTTCTAGAATACATTTGAAGCCAAATGTGCAAAGGTTAAAGCTAGCGTGAAAATACACACACTCCCATACCAAAACATATATATTTTTTAAGCAGTTTTATTGAGATATATTCACATGCCATACAATCCAAGGTGTATAACCAATGGCTTTTAGTATAATCACAGAGTTGTGCCTTCATCACCACATTAATTTTAGAACATTTTCATTCCTCAAAAAGGTAACTCCTATAACCCTTAGCAGTCACCTTTCAATCTATTTATCCTTCCCCAGGCCTCCATAACCACTAATCTAGTTCTGTCTCTGTAGATTTATTTATACTTAAAGAATATTAAAATATTAATGATAGTTCATGGTTTGCATTAGGTGTATTTTTTCCAAATTACCCCATTGTTAATACCTCATAAAAGTGATATGCACTTGTTATAGTTCTTGAAAGAGCATTCTTATATTTGTATTATTTACCACAGACATTACCCACCACAGGGTTCACTATGTTTACAGTCCCATGTTTTATCCTTTATCCTTTCTTTCAGTAACATACATGACCTTAAACTTCTACTTTCATCTACATTCACACAAAATTCAGTGCTGTTAATTATACTCGCAACTGCCACCTCTATCCGTTTCCAAACATATGCGATCATCCCAAATAGAAATTCTGTACAAATAAAGCATCAATGCCCTATTCTCTAACCCAATTCTATCACCTGGTAACCGATATTTTAGATTCTAACTCTATGAATTTGCTTATTATAATTAGTTCATATCAGTGAGATCATACAATATTTGTCCTTCTTATTTCCCTCAACATAATGTCCTCCAAGTTCATCCGTGTGGTCACATGCATTATACAATATTCTTCCTGCTGAATAATATTACATCATATGTATATACCAAATATTGCTTGGATAAGGATCTATCATTCATCAATTGATAGATGCTTGGGTTGCTTTCATTTTTCGGCAATTGTGAATAATGCCGCTATGAACATCAGTGTTCAAATGTCTGTTCACCTTTCTGCTTTCAGCTCTTCTAAGTATATACCTAGAAGCAGGACTGCCAGATCATATGGAAATTCTACACTTCCTGAGAAACTTCCAAACTATGTTCCACAGCGGCTGCAAAATTTTACATTCCACCAGCAATGAACGAGTGTTCTTATTTTTCCACACCCTCTCCAACAGTTGTAGTTTTCTTTTGTTTTTACATAGCCATTCTAGTAGGTGTGAAATGATATCACATTGTGGTTTTGATTTGCATTTCCCTAATATTAATATCTAGTAATGTTGAGCAACTTTTCATGTGCCTTTTGGCCATTTTTAATTCCTCTTTGGAAAAGTGTCTTTTCACGTATTTTTCCCATTTTTAAATTGGGTTGTTAGTCTTTTTATCATTGAGTTGTAGGATTTATTGGGAGCTAAATCTGGCTCCACACTATGATGGGAGGGGGGTGAGGGTATGGTTAACAAGGGCACCATAAATTTTTCCTGTCATTTAAAAAACGTCTTTTTCTTTCTAATAATTTTTATTTTTATTTTTAAAGAAACTTTAGATTACATAAATATTACACAAAATATATAAGGGATTCCCATATGCCCCACTTTCTCCCCCTCTCACACTTTCCTACATTAACAACATTCTTCATTAGTGTGGTACATTTGTTACAATTCATGAACCCATATTGAAGCATTGCCACTAACCACGGACTACAGTTTACACTTTGTCCCACATAATTTTGTAAGTTATGACAAAATATATAGTGACCTGTATCTGTCATTTCAGTGTCATGCAGGACAAATCCAATGTCCTGAGAATGCCCCCATATTACACCTATTCTTCCCTCTCCCAACTCTCAGAACCTCTGGTGGCCACTGCCTTTACATCAAAGATAAGAGTTCTTCCTTTGTCCTGCCATTTGTAAGGGTGCTTTTCTTCATTCCATATTTGCTGTTACTCAACACTTTAACTATTTTCTGGACTTTTGAGGAAGATGGCTCTGCTGGGTTTTGCTAGTTGTCAAAGATTTTGAATAGCAATGGCACCTTGAAGGATCTTATGACCACATCTTGGTTCTAAACCATTTTCTTTTTTTTTTTTTTTTTTTTTTGTGCATATCTTCCTAAGCTGTTTTATTATTTTTTTTATTATTTTTTTTTCATTTTTATTGTGGGTAAAAATAAAAATTCTCACAATACATACAAACATTTGCAAAATGATATATGCATATATATGCATATATGTGTATTTGATGCTCTGTATGTATCAGTAGGTTTACTCTTCTACACCTTTCCCTTGACCTGCAGAGTTATGGTCATCTTCAACTTTTCTCTCATATGAAAGACAACAATCCTGATTATTCCTACTTAATGGTGTTTTCAATGTCCATTTCTTGTGGTCATCTTACTGATGTATCATGGTAATTTTCTCCAAATTGGCCTCCGTATCCAATATCAATCTATCCACCAACTACTAGATTGGCACATATGCTAAACCATCATTGGATATTGCCTGCAGGGTAGAAAAAATGCCTGACACTGGGAATTTTTCTAGTCGGGTGACTCTCCCTTTTCAATCATATCTCCTATTTATCAACCAACTAACTTACTCATGGTTGCTCTGATAACAACATGACTACTTCCTCCTTTGGCCCTCAGCTGTTTCCATGAAATGAAATTCCCTTTCTGATTCTTGTTTATCTATAGTCCAACATTTCTTCAAGGCCCAATCACACTTTTCCTCCTCCATATAGAGGACCTCCTCCACCTCAGACCACACAGTGATTCTCCATCCCTGCACTCCTCAAACCTTCCTATTCTTACCACTTTGTCATAAATCCGTTTATTCCTCAGAGGATGAGAATTTTGCTTTGCATATATAGACATTCAATAAATACTTATCAACAGCCACTACGTTGTAAAACTGTGAGGAAAAATGGTAGAAAATAATCTCATTTCAATTATACTCTATATGTGACACAGTATGGGTTGAGCATATTTTCAAGGCTATTGTGTCAATCTCTGCATCATTGTAGACTATTTAATAAGAAAGTAAAATTCAATAAAGAAAAACAATACTTTCCACATACTTTCCTCTAAATTCCAACCTGAAGTCTTCATTGATATTGTTCTTGCTAGAGTCACCAATATCACCTACTTAAATCCACTGGATACTATTTTTGTCCTCACTTTACTTCATTTAAATGCTTGCCCCTGGTGAAAACTTTTTTTTTTTTAAACAATTTATTGAAGTATATCATTCATACATGATCATACATAAATTATAAGTGTTCAGTAAACATTGTGAACTTGCCAAAACAAACATGCACGACATCATACAGGGCTCCCACACATCACCCCAATACTTTGCATTGTTTTGAAACATTTGTTAACAAATTAGGAAAGAGCACTGTCGAAGTATTACTACTAACTATAGTCTGTATCTTACTCCCCTATGCATTTTTTTAAGGATTTATTTATTCATTTATTTACTTTTATCCATTTTTACCCACCCCCCCACTCCATTTTTGCTGTTTCTGTGTCCATTCATTAGGCAACTCAGTATCCATTTCCTGCTCTCTCTTCTCATCCTTCTCCTCCTGTCTTCACTGGGATTCGATCCTCAGAACCTCCGATGTGGAAGAGAGGCGTTCTACCGCGTGTGCCACCTTAGTTCCTGGTTTTTCGATGTGTCTCATCTTGGCTCTCCCTTGTGTCACTCTCCTGTTACATCATCATCTTGCTGCGTGGCTTGCAGGGCCTGATGGCGCACCCGTGCACAGGGCCTGGTGGCATACCTGCGGACGAGGCCTCGTGGTGTATCCGCTCATGGGGTCTGGCGATGCACCCATGCGCAGGGCCTGATGGCACACCCGCTTGTGGGGCCTGGTGGAACACCCACACACAGGGCCTGGGGGGCTCACCCATGCATAGGGCCTGGCAGCGTCCCCACGCAGGGGCCTAGGGGGCTCACCTGCTCAGAGGACCTGGTGGCACACCTGTGCATGGGGACTGGTGGCCCAAGTGCCTTCTATATATTTTTTTCTTTTCTTTTTACTGGGAGGTCCCAGGGATCGAACTCAGTTCCCTCCATATGGGAGACAGGTGCCCAACCCTTTAAGCCTCATTTGTCCCCCTGCTATATCTTTTTTTTTTTTTGCCATTTATTTATTTATTTATTTATTTATTTATTTATTTATTTATTTATTTAACATTTTTTAAACTTTATTTTGTACATTTAATAATTGAAAATATAAACAATTAAAAACTAAAAAGTAAACACAGATGAATAAATATATACATTTCCCAATTAAATGCAAATCTTCCCCTGAGAGTATGAAAGCAATGTCAAATAAGTACCATAGGTTTTATATTTTCATATTAGTCCACTAATTCCAGGGTTCTAGAATGATTTAAGGCATGGTAGTTAATAGGTTGAAAACCATCTTGTAAAAATGTGTATCTGTATTTGTGTCTCTACAGACTTTGGATGCTTGTGCCATTTCTTAGTAATCCATTTTACATGGTGAGTTCACAATGCCTCCATTACTATCCCTATACTTCAAGCAAACCTGCTACTTTTTAATTACCTTATACGTCAAGTCAATTCTTAGTCAATTCTTCTCAGGAAGACTATTTAACAAATGAAGCACTTTAAGGAGTAAAAATTATAGATGTTTTGAGTATGCTTATAAGAATAGTTTAGTTTTCCTGTTAATATCAAAACTCCTCATTTATCACATGTAGCAGGAAACCTGCTTTTATTTAAAAGGAAAGTTCTATGTTCACTGCATACCAACAGTGTAAACAATTAAAAACTATTCCCTTTACTTTATGAAAATGTCTGCAATTTCCCTTCAGTTAGTAAGAAATTCCCTGGATTTAGAAGGTCTGAAACTTCTCCACTTTTTATAAATCTGAGTCTGTACTGTCTCATGCTGAAGTTTTTACCCCAGGACTTTGAAACATTTCATAAGAAGGGAAATACAGATAGTGGAACTAGAGATAGAAGTCGATGGCTTCAAGCATAATAGTCCATTGTGTATGTTTTGAGGGCACAAAGAACGAGAGCTCCCTCTACTTGACTTCAATGACTAAGGAAAGCAAAGGTACAATAAGCATATAAAATCATAAGACATACCTTTGCTCAATGGGAAATACAATGTATATAGAATGATCAAGAAGAAAAGTTTACTGCCCTCAATTTCCCAGCGGATGTTCAACATTTTATCTCACTTAGATTTCAGTCATTTGCTTGAGAAGTGATTTCAGGAAGCACAGGACGTTTTTGGGCAGTGAAACTCTTCTGTAAATCATACAGAATATATAATGGTGGATAAATGAAATTATGCATTCATAAAAACCCATAGATTTGCAACACAAAAGAGTCACCCTAAATTAACTGTGGACTTTAGTTAATAACAATAATAATGTGTATCAATATTGGGTAATGAATTTTTACAAATGCATCACACTTATGCCAGATATCATTAACAGGAGAAACTGACCATAGGTGTGAGGTGTGGATGTATGGAAACTATTTCTTGGGCAATTTTTCTGTAAACCTGAAATGACTCTAAGAAAGAAATTAAATTAAAAAAAGTTTTCTCAGAAATTTCTGTTTCTTTTGGAATGTTCCCATGTGTATTTTTTGATAGCATCTCTGAAAGGCAGAGTCAACACTGGTTTTTGGCTGGTGATCTAGATGAGGAAGGCCTGGAGCAGTCAGAATACGGGTTTAAGTGAAGGTGTCTGCATGGTCTCAAAATATCAAGACAGTATGGATACTGAAATAGAAAATAAATGTATTAATTTTTAACAATAGATACATGATACTCTTCCTTGTGAGAGTCCAAAGAAGATGTGATGTGCCTCGGTGGAAACCTGGCTGGATTTCCAGCCATTCCACTCCTATCCTTGTACATTCAAATGCAAACAAGTAAAAACAAAATTCATCTTTTACTGGTTCTCTCTCATGTTCTCTTCAGACTTAAGCTCACTCATCACTTCATTCTATCTTAGCCTCTTCAAAAACTCATTTTTGAAATTCTGAATGCATGGCATATTAATTAATATAAAACAACAATGGCTAATAAAGTAATACATTCTTGCTATCTACCATGCACTTTGTAGATGCATTGTCTTATTTAAACCACAACCTAAACAAAGATGCCGAGAGACAATGACTAAGATTTTTTGATTACTATTTAAACATTATTTATAAATATGTATTTATGCATGAAGTTATGAGCTCTTGTTAGTCAGTGCAGTATAAGAGAAAATAAATCAGCTTTGCTAAGAAACAGGTCTAACTTTGAAATCTGGTGCCCCCTGCTTATTAACTGTATGTCTCTCTGAGTCTCAGTTCTCTCCACACTAAAATAGTGAACTGGAGACTTGCATGTCGGCATTTGTTGTGAGTCACATGCAGTGATGAAGATAATTAATAGAGTAGCTGGTGCTCTGTGGATGCTAGTTTCTTAGCTTTCTCAAGAATATACATAGGAATAGATTTTGTCAGATTCAGTGTCTAGTATAATATTGTGTATGTGTAGTTAGTTGCCTAAGAAATACTATTTAGTTTGAAAACCTCATGAAAAGAAGAGTAAGTTTGCAGAAAAATCATGGTCTGTAGAGCTAGACAGTGGGGGTTGAATAAAACTGCCTATTACTAGTTTTGTCTCCTATAAATGCAGGGGACAATCTTTATCTTATTAGGTCATTGTAGAAGTTAAATGTTAGAGGTTGAAAATGGTATTGGCTTATATTCCTAACCTACATTATTTAACAGTGTTTTGTATCCTACCCTTTTACAATAACTTTTACTTTTGAAAAAAATCTTTGAAAACTTTAAAAGAAACCATAGTAATAGTGTTTTTCTTTTGTTTTTTTTTAAAGGAAAACCACTAAGATTTGTATGGGGAACAACCCCAGTATAGCTCCGCCTACTCCTATAAGGAAAGTTCTGTGTGTTCTGATTATAATCTAAATCTCCATCCATTGAAGGTCAGCCTGCATTAGGGGCCAGGGAGGGCTGCAGGGACTCCATGGTCTGAGGATAACTGGGGGAGTCTGAGCCTCTTTCCTTTCTAGGGTGAGTGTCCTCCTGTCAAGAGGCTGGATTGCTTTGATCAATCAGGTTTGTGGAAAGCCAAAGAATTTGGCTTTAGCAGAATAGGAAATGCAAAGCAACTGCTCTTGGATTCTCACAATAATATATGAAGTGTTCTACATGCAAATGAACTGGTAAGAAAAAACCTTACTTTCTACCTTCTCACAGATATGTCAAATCTCTGAGCAACAAAACTCCAACTTTTCTCTGCTTGTCTACTCCCCACCATAAAGAGAGAAAAATAATCTACCTTTTTTCCAGAGTTAAGCAGGTCAAATCTTTTATTTATTTATTTATTTTTAAAGATTTTAAAAAATATATTTATTTACCCCCTCCTTGCTGCTTGTGCTTGCTGTGTCCATTTGCTGTGTGTTTTTCTGTGTCTGCTTGTCTCCCTTTGTTGTGTCATCTTGTTGTGCCAGCTCACTGTGCTGTGCAGGCCGGCTTGCCTTCACCAGGAGGCATCAGGAATCGAACCCGCGGCCTCCCATATGGTAAACAGGAGCTCAACCAATTGAGCTATATCTGCTTGCTCATATTTATTTTTTCAAAAGGTAAAATGTGGGTTATTAATGGGTCCAAGGGAAACTTGTTGGCCATAAAATCAGCAACAAGTCTGGTGACAGAATCTTTACTCTTAAAGCCTGAAAAGAAATAGGCATCACTGGTAGATTCAGACAAAGGTAGGTAGGAGAATTGGAGGAAAGACTTCAAATAGAATTAAAATCAAAGTTTATGAAATGAGTTTCATTCCACTAACTTCCATTACGTGGTTTGTAAAAGATAGCAGACTTTAATATCCTTTTGCAACAATTTGCCTTTATTTTGTTTATTCCCCCCAATCAACTAAGACACTTCTTTATCAGCTCTTTTATAGATAAATAGTAGTACAGATGATTATGTCTAAATACAGGGAGCCAATTTAGAAGTTGTCTAAATTTGGGCAATGAGTGCAGTCATGAACTAGTATGGATTTCCTGTATCCTACTGGGTATTTGTTTCTTATTCAGTCAGCAGTCTCAAAAGAGGTTTTGCTATAGCTCCTAGCTAGTTTACTGGACTATCAGATAGTATGTCTTGAGCACTTCAGTCTGCACTAGTTCCACATCTGGTTGATTTGGAGCCTACAGATACATCAGGACTTTTATTTTTTATTTTTAAAGATTTATTTATTTTACTTTATCCATTTTAACCCCCCTTCTCATTCCCCACTTTGCTGTTTTGTGTCCATTCGCTGGGCAATTCTCTGTGTCTGTTTCCTGCCCTCTCTTCTCATCCTTCTCCTCTCGTCTTCACGGGGATTCAATCCTGGGGACTCCGATGTGGGAGAGAGGCATTCTGCCTCCTGTGCCACCTCAGTTCCTGATTTTTCAGCGTGTCTTTTCTTGGCTTTCCCCTTTGTCTCTCTCCTGTTATGTCCTCATCTTGCTGCATGTCTCCGCAGTGCCTGGGGACCACACCTGCATGCGGGGCCTGGCGGCATACTCGCCTTCTATATATTTTTTTCTTTATTTTACTGGGAGGTCCCGGGGATCGAGCCCAGGTCCCTCCATATGGCAGATGGACACCCAACCATTTGAGCCACATCCGCCCCCTACATCAGGACTTTTAACTCATCTTTGACCACATTGCTTTTCAAAACTTTTCTTGTCCCTTAAAAAATGGACCAAATCCTGGGGTTAGTAATAATTCAGGCTTTAAACCTAACTACATACCACCAAAAATTGCTCTTTTCCAGGTGTGTCCAGTCACCAGCAACATGGGATCCACAGAGAGGTTTTGGGAACCAGGAGGCACCCCTACAATGACATTTATGCCATATGCCTTTTGAGAGCAAGACAGGGTCTTAACATGGAGTGAAATTAATATTTAGCATTGTAAAAAGTGGTTCTCTGATAGTTCCCACTCATGATAAATAGTAAGAGTTCATGTAATATCAACTTGTGTGTATGTGGGGTATGGATATTTTATCTTTTGCTTCTTTGTTCTCCTTTGTGGTTAAACATTTTTCATTTCTTTATTTAGGAGGAAGTTTGAAACTCGTACTTAGACTAAGCAGGTTGATGGTGAACAAAATGTAATATTGATTACATCATCAAAATTTGTCTCACACCACCATGATGCTCTCCATTTTAAAAGATCCCTAGTTTACTGCCCATCTCTAAAGCAGATATGTTGTAAATGCTATATTCATCTCCAAGAAAATATCTATTGGTTTTACTTTAAACTACACCTATTATCCTTGATTCTCAAAAGACATCTCAGAGAGACTTCGCCCTCCTGTCAGGTTTTTGAACACATACTGTAGTAAGAAAATGGTTTAGGATTCCCCAGGGATATATATTTATTAATCTTCTGGGTTTGACTTATGGAGTTTGGAAACAGAACATGTGGTATTAGCCATTTGGTATTATGAAATAAAGTAACAAATTTGCACATGGAGAAGGTGGGAGAAAAACAATACGAAAGAACATATGGAGAAAAACTCCCATTTTGCAAAATTTGGTATTCTGTTCGTACTTCAGTTGTCTGTGTGATATTGTCCCAGATCAAGGTTGCAAAAGTCATTACTCTCAGGGTGATTTTCCATAGCACTAATGCTCAATAATGGGGGTTTATTGATCTCTGGGGACTTTTCCAGTAAGGTTCTAGAGAACTCTGGTGGAATGTAGCTGGGATATGTTACCCATCATGATTGATCATATTTTATTTATTTGAAAAGAATATCATGAATATTCCAAAGATGTTGTATGCACTTCAAGATTGGAAATATATGACTGTATAACACTAGCTAATATTTGTTGAGTAACATTAGGCAGTTGGCACTATGCTCAGTGTTTTTCATGTATGTAATGGTATGAATGCTATTTTATGCTTGTAAGACTATGATATATATATGCTCTTTTAATATTATTTTGCATGCATGTCATTCTATGAGACATGTATGTATTAAAATTTTTGGTAGTGATATCTATCAAGGCTTTATAGGTTTCAGTCCAACACATAGATATTAGGTACCTATTAAGTACCAGGCCCTGTTCTATCTGCTGTGGGGATATCTAGTGATGCATCAGGACAGGAACATTCTTTAGGGCATATTTTTTATTAATAGAATGATTTTATTTGTCTAAAACAAATCTGAATTTGTTAAATATATAAAATAATGAAAACATTTTTGTTAAGAATGTGGGGGAAATCAAATTTTCTGTTTGAAAAGAGAATTTATATTAGTTATATTTCCTTCAGTTTGAAAAACTTTATCACAATTTATTGAAATACATTTATTAATATTAACAACCTTAAAGGGGAACTATTACTCAAAACATGTTTACTTAGCTGATGGAATGAAAGATTCCTTATAATAATGAAAAAAATAATCATAGGTGAGAAACAGGAGATTGGATATTGCAGCACTTATACATAATATTTATATTCTGTTGTTTAAAATCACATCCTCTGTTAAAGAAACATGATTGAAGGCATGTCATGTACATACCAAGGTGTTGAGCTGACCAATGACTTCAAATGAAAAGTCTACTCCACCCCCGCTCATTTCCTGTAGCACTTCATGGATAAGTTTCTTTCTTTTTTTTTTTTTAAATATATTTTTAATTTTTTTAAAAAAGATACTTAGAATTACATAAATGTTACATAAAAAATAGAGGGGATTCCCATATTCCCCGCTCCCTACACCTCCCACATTTTCCCACATTAACAACATTCTTCATTAAGTGTGGTACATTTGCTACAACTGATGAACACATTTTGAAGCATTGCCATTGATTATAGTTTACATTGTAGTTTACACTCTCTCCTGCACAATTTTTGTAGGTTATGGCAAGATATATAATGACCTGTATCTGTCATTGCAATGTCATTCAGGACAATTCCCAAGTCCTGAAAATGCCCCCATATTATACCTGTTTTTCCCTCTTCCTGTCCTTAAAGCCTCCAATGGTCACTGCCCACATTAATGATATAAGTTCTTACATTGCTAGAATCACAATAAGTCTACAGCAGAATACCAATAAGTCTACTTTAGTCCACGGTTCATTCCCCAATCCTGAGGATTCTGGGATGATGATGCCCACTCCACCTCTGAGAGGGGTTTAGATCCCATGGGGCAGATGGATGGGACTCTCTTGCTTGCAGTTATAGACTCTCTTGGTTCCTTGCGATAGTCGTTGTCCATGGATGGGTTTCTTGAAGTCCTGAGGGCTGATGCACTCAGTGGCTCCCAGCTCTCTGGCAGTTGCAAATTTGTCT